>WOGL01001723.1:0-10886 GCA_015342145.1 Leptinotarsa rubiginosa | reverse complement strand
CCGCTCCAAAGTTCTGAAGCAAAATGAGGTGCCATGGGCGCCAGTAGAATTATTTGAGAGGCCAGAGCTCTTTCAAACTGTAAACTGTGACCGAAAACGGCTGGCGGGACTTTCTGAAATTACATGTTTTTTTCTAATTTTAACATATATAGTGTCATTTTTATAATTTATTGCATTTATAAATTGTTACTGGTGGTAACAAATTATGAATTTTTTTAACTATACGAAAAGTTTATTGTAAATTTCCTCTCAAAAAATACACTTGATAATAGGAAAAGTAATGAAAGAATATTTCAGCAATAGAAAAAAATTGTGTATGGAACACATCAGAAAATTTCATTTTATGTAACTTAGTAAAAATTTGGAACTTGTGAAGCACTGTTTGGAACCTTTGGTGTAGTAATTAATATTACTGGAGTTTTTTCTCAACACCAAACCGTTATTTTAACACCTCGACACGTGTCGATAGTAATATTTCAAAATTTGAAATTTTAAGAAAGGGGATACTGCTTTCTGAAACGTTAATAATTTGTAAAGACAAACTAACTTTTACCTTTCGGAAAGTAAAAAACCCATCATCTTGAAGATGATGCTACCTGATAGCAAAACGTGTATAAAATATAGTTTTTTTTTGAAAATTTATATAATTTTTATCATTGCACCTGAATGAAAGTAAAACTCAAACTTGAATTGTTTAGGTTCGTTGCATAACTGATGAAATAATGTGTTAAATTTCTTTTTGGCATATATTTAGATAAAAATCTGTTTTGGGCACCTCAAATCGATTATATATGTAGCAGTCTGTCAAAAACAGTGTTTTCTATATGTAGAATATCACTCACCCTGAGACTATTTGTTAATCCTTGCTGTTTGGAAACTGCCACGCTAAGCTGCTGCGACACCAAATAATTAAAAGTGGTTCCTTTAATGTAGAAATTCCTCGAATCGAACATGTACTCGTCGTGTGGTTTGAATTGCCCCTCAGGGAGCATTGCCGGTAAGGAAGTCCTGTGCGCCAGAAATTCTCTTATGGTGAGCCACAACCTTCTCTGCCAGTTAAGAATGCCAGGGAACGCTATCAATGCAAATTATCTAATAATTAGTGAAAGACAATGCTGACAGTGGTCGGACACATGAACTTACTGTTGGAGTTCCAGTTTCTGTGACTTGTAGGTGCTACGTCGGCCAATATAAGTAATCTGGTAGTGTCTGTGCCGTACGCTGTGAACATGTCTTGCGGATCTACTCCATTGTGTTTGGACTTGCTCATCTTCTCCCAAGAAATCACTACCTGCTCCCCGGTACCCTTTTTCTCGGCCTTGTTCCTCTTCAAATCTGACAAAAAACTATTAATTTTAGCCTCAACATTTACCCATAATTTTCTCGAAAGTTTTATTGATCGATGTGTTGAATAGATTGATTATAAAAAAATAGCATAGATTACTAAACAATATATTAATTTTATATATTTGTTAATTTACAGATACCTCTGAAATTTCGCCCTGCATCGAAGGGCATTAGAATATCCCTGCCAGACAAAGTGTCCCTTGTGAAAGGAAGGATCCACCAAAATGATGCTTATCCTAAGGTGTGCATATCTTTACGAAGATGATGAATATCTGAGTTCCGCCTGCCTATAACGGAACCATTGGGCTACTAGTGATCTTTTAAAGTTTGCTAAATCAAAAACTCGACAAGGTGACGGCATTTGGGAATCAATGTTTCTGGGGGATCAAAGGGCAGAGATTTACAACCTTTTTGCTGAAGACTTCAGTTCCATCTACCAGAGGTTTGATGGTCAGGTTGTTGAAAATGGTGAGCAGAAACCCAACAAATGAAAGCACCCTTATATTTTACGTATATTTGAAGCACAAAACAGCTATGATATAAAGAACTACGGACCAGTCTGTAAATAATTTGCAATTGTCAAAGTCAAGAAAAGAATTTTATTGAATCATAATATATTGCATATTCAAGTATAACTTTATTATGAGATTTTCACTGAATAGTTTATAAAACCGCAACACGTGTTTCTGTATACAGCAGCTCTATTAGATGTAGAAGAAATTTTAAGTTCACCTGACTATATTGCTTGCAAAACTTTATCCTACAAAGTCGATTATGTTATTCAAATTTTCAAATTTATATCTCTACCAACGGTTCTTTTCAAAATGTTTTGAAATTGCCCAATACTCACCTAAAATGGTGACACTGTCTTCATGCAGATACTCCCCTGTTCCTTTTACCCTGTAGCTTCTTCCCATCACCATTCCCTGCACCAAGAGCCTTTTGAAAGGCTCCCTTTCTGGTAGTAACCCTAGAGAATGAAGGAAATGTGACACAAACCTAGCGTAGTACATGTGCAGTACGGCGTGTTCTTTGCCTCCGATATACAGGTCCACAGGGCTGAATTTGAGGGCCTTCTCCTTGGAGAATATCTCATTTTCGTTTTTGTGGTCTAGAAACCGCAAATAGTACCAGGAGCTGTCCACAAACGTATCCATCGTGTCTGTTTCTCTTTTTGCTGCCCCTTCACATTTGGGGCAAATCGTGTTCACCCAATCTTGGATTTCTGCCAAGGGAGAGACACCTCTAAGCGTGATATGAGCGAGCTTGGGTAGAACAACTGGTAACTCTCTTCTCGGAACAGGCTGGATGCCGCATTTTTGACAGTGAATGATGGGAATGGGCGTTCCCCAATACCGTTGACGGGAGATGAGCCAATCGCGCAGTTTCGCGCTGGTCCAATAACCGCCGACGTTCAACTTTTTGGCTCTATTGCAAATTTCTTGACGTTTCCATTCAAGTTCCTCGCCCGATGAAAATTCTTTAACGGTTTCGAATGTAATGTTGTGATGTAAAGCAAAATTTGTGGCTTCAGGAAAAACATCAGGGATTCCTGAAAAATATTGCATGACTATTTTTGAAAAATCATTATCAAAAATGTTTCCCAATTTACTTTTCAACATTATATTATATACAAGTGATTTTGCCGATATGTGTAAATTTATAAATAAATAATTATATTTTCTGGCAACCTGAAATACTCAGAGAAATTGGAAAAATAACACCTATATAATACTACCTACAGACTTTTATTGTCCTGATAACTGGCACAAAAACTACTCACAGGACAGCTTATACAACAATCATAGGAAACGTGTTGAACAATTTGAAATTACCATATATATTTCAATGTCATGATACATAAAAACACATATCTGGATAATGTCTGAGGTGGTTTATGAATTTTTAGATAAATATACATAAATGATAGGTTTTATGGTTTACTAACGATAACAGTGAAAATAATCCATTTAACAAGAGATCATTGTTAATACCGCGATCTGGATAAACTTCATCAATTTTGTATGTAATATTTCTAAACTTTTTGGTGGACAGTTTTGAAAGCTAAGTCAACCATCTCAGGCCAAGTGTTCTGATACACAAAATATGTCACAATTATTGTCTCACAGTATAGCCTCCCAAAGAGATTTTTTGTCAAATTTCAGACCTTTATCTATATGAAGTGACTTATACTATGCTTTTTATTTCTCTATACTACAATGGAAATAAAAAGACTTAGAGTCAAAGAGATAAAGGGTTAATATTTTTCTGAGCTAGAGCTATTTTCTCAGTTAATTGCATGTTGCGTTATCTACAACTTAGAAAAGCCACTAATTAAACATATCATTTTATAATTTATAAGATATATTGCAAGTTTATGTTCTTACCCAAATAGGAGTCTGTAAATGGAAGAAAATCTATTTCACTGGTAACATAAACCGGCACTGATTCACCATTGATTGGATTCTTCAATTGCACCCTCAACTTGACTGTTTGTTCACAGTTCTGAATTCCCTCATGTTTGGCTAGGATATTATCAGTGGTGACAGCAACAAATTTCGCATGTTCCACATATTCCGGTTTGGAAGTCCAAAGAGGCAGGAAATCTTTACCACCAGAGTCATTTTTTATTTTGAAATCGAAAGAAACTCCATTGCATTCTCCAATCCAATGCTTCTGGAGTTTAGTGACATCCTTCCAGTCCTGCAATACTGGGTCATCTAGACCATCTATTAAGTCTTTGGCGAATTTTGTGGTACGAATGAACCACTGTCTGAGGAGTTTTTTCTCTACTTTCGCTCCCGAGCGCCAGGAATTTCCATTCTCGTCCACTTGCTCATCTGCTAAAACGGTCTTGTCCTCCGGATCCCAGTTCACAAGATCTTCCTTTTGATAAACTAATCTGAAAAACAAAAATTTGTTGTCTTTTTGGTGTGAAAACAAAAAATGCATATTCTATATTTTTTGTACTTGATGATAATCCATAACTTATACAAGTAACATTTTATTGTGAGATTTCCACTAGACAGTTTACAAGATCGCAACATGTGTTCCGTTACACAATAGCTTTCTCAAGCATTTTTATAAAAACTAAATTCCATCTAATGAGTGCTTCATAACAATTTGACTTTCTACCTACTTAACTGACAAATATTAACTAATTTAAGCTTTGGACATCATAAAAGGAAATTTTGCAAACTTATTAAATCAACAGGTAATAAACTAATTACCAAGTTCCAAATCAGAAAACAGATTTAGAAGAGGGGAAGAACTCAATTCCATTTAGTAATTCTATAAATTTTCAGAAATCTCAAACCAATTAATTTCTAAGCATTCCAAAAGATAGAGTTTCCAAACATTCTCTTCCAAATGTTATACTTCATAGTCGTGGTGAAACAACAATGGATCAAATGCAGAACACTGAGGAACCTCAACTAATTTGGGTATAGCAATCTCAGTATTAACCAAGACTAAAACCAGACTTATGTATCCAGCTTCTGTTGATTCTTAAACCTATTTTCTCTGGTGATGCAAACGTTTATGAGAACACTTATTTAATATCAAATATTTTTCATAATTTCTGTAGTGGATTGCAAAAGGTAGTCTTTCTAAAGATACAATTGGTCCAACTCATCTTACCCTGCATCATATAATTTCAGAAACAAATCTTGCGTCCACCTGTAGTACTGGGGGTCACACGTTGAAAACTCTCTTTCCCACTCAAAACCGCAACCCAGTTCTATAAGCTGTTTTTTCATGTGCGTTATATTTTGACTAGTCCATTCACCAGGAGGAATTTTTCTATCTATTGCAGCGTTTTCAGCAGGTAATCCAAATGCATCCCATCCAATCGGGTGAAGAACCTGGCAGAACAAAATCATTATGCAAAATGATAGTATTCAAAAAATCTCTAACTTATATGTGAAAATGATGAAAATTAAATACTTTGTACAGTACACTAACATTTTTCCCATTCATTCTCTGAAATCTTGCTACCGTGTCACTGATTGTGTACACACGAACATGTCCCATGTGCAAGAATCCTGAAGGATAAGGGAACATAGGAAGCACATAATACTTTTCTCTTGTTGAGTCATTATCCACATTTTTATTTCTTATCCTGCCTCTCCAATGATTCTCTATCTTGTGTTTCACTTCAGTTGATATATCATCATTCTAAAAAGAGACAATGATTTATAATTAAAGGTATCACAGGAACCTCTTGCTTAATGGAATTGGGCGATAACTGATGACAATCCATAACTCATTCCAAGTAACAGTTTATTGTGAGATTTCCACCGGACAGTTTACAAAACTGTAGCACGTGTTATACTTCAAGCTTTTTTTTGTATGTGTTACTTAAGTAAGGAACCTCTGATATAAGATAAATCCAAAACAGGTATACTGTTCCCAAACACCAGAAGTGTAACACTCTTCTCTATATGAAGTAATGTACTTTGTCTCCAAGACGCCAACCTGGTTGGTGAAACGCGTGTCGAGAAGATTGTTGTATTTCTGGCGTTTACGAACAGTACTCCTTCTGTAAATCAATTATATGTAAGTAAACTCAAAATTGATAGTATTACCCATAAATTAATGCCCGAAATAGTTCTCATCAAAAGTGAATGATGTTTCGCAGTTTGTTTCAGGATTCGCGATTTCTTGATGATCATATTTTGACTTATGCTGCTAAATTTCTAAATTACCAAAAGTTTTATATCGAAAACGAAAACCATGTATGTGTTTTGATAAAAATGAGACATGACATAACCTCTTCTACTGAAATTGAAAAGAAGAAATTCAATTCGCTAAACGATGGCGCTGCACTTCTCAAAAAGAAAGAACACAAAATGTTACCCAACTTGTGCCATCTAACGATAACGCTGCATTACTACTGATAAGTAGAGCACAAAATACTAAATTTCAGTTATTCGCCGAACGATAGTGCAGTACTACCTCTAGATACAACTTTGTATATAGACTATGTATACAAATTCATCTTACAGTCACAGAATATTCTAAATTCTAAGTCATTACAACGGAGTGACCCTTACTCCACTTTTACCGTTAATTAAAGATTTATCTTCAAATAAAGTTTTGGAAGCATAGAAGAACGGGGCTGTGACAAAATCACCACCAGTAATATGGGTTGGCAACTTGTTTTCATAAAAAATATATAAAACAAAGTCGTGTTAGTTACACCATTTATAACTCAAGAACGGCTGGACCAATTTTTATGATTTTTGTGTTTTTGGATTTGTGGATTTGTTTTCGTCGGGAATATAAGTATAGTGACGTGTTATAATAAAACGCAACTGACAGCTTCACATTCATTCTGACAAGTCACGTTCATTGTTCATTTGTTATAACAAAACGCAACTGACAGTTCAACGTAATGTCTATGTCGTTTGTTTTAAATAACAACAAAGTAGACCGGTAATCGGTAATGTGTTTGTTTTGTGCAAGAATTATTATAATATAAATCTTATTGTGACGATATTATCATTAACAATGATATTTCCCGACAAAGCCGTAATACGATTCGAAACATCGCGAATGACTCATTGTTGATGAAAACTTGTAAAACCGCGATAGTGTGCTTACATGTGCAACTGCGACAAATATCTGAAACACATCGTTCGTGTGACACATTGCAATACCCACTGATGTTTTGACAAGAAAAAGATGGATATTATTTCAATATAAAAATGAAAAATTCATTGAATGGTGAGTATAATTATCATAGCTATTATTTCAACATAACATAAGTTTCAATAATATTGCGTCGACATGTACGTCAAAATCAAAACGAAGCGCTTAATTTTCATTCGGTTGAACGGTTGGTCGATTGACTATTCTGCCGGCGACGTACATAGGTAGTTCACGTCATTTACATGAATATTTGCAAGATGCAATGACATACGTTCGTCATTACGGTCGGCCAGATCTCTTCATTACTTTTACATGTTAATCCAAAATGGAAGGAAATTAGCCAAATGCAGATTCCCGGACAAACGTCAAATGATCGACACGACATCACCGCTGGTGTATTCAGGCAAAAAATACGGTTCCTGATGACCTACGTTGTTAAATAAGGCGTAGGCGTCTTTGGGGAAATTCGATGCTGAATGAATTCTATAGAATAGAATTACATATAGATTAGATAGAAAATGCATGTTTTTCATGTTCACGAGTCGGAAAACCATCTGCTTTATTGGCTCTTGCGCCTGATAACAAAACGAAAATTGTCGTTTATCACAGGGTGCTTCACTGAAGAGTGCACTCTTCTTACCAATTCCCAATTTTATTTCACTAATATAATTGAACTTGATAATTTTGTATTAATTTTAAAATCTTAAATCTGCTCATTTATTAACTGTTGGGCGGAACAAAGTTCGCCGTGTCCGTGATGTGATTTAACAATATCCAAATAAATCACTTTAAATCAATTAGATCGTATTTGCCTTGAGTTTTTTGCCAATAATCTTCGACTTTCATGACGATAAAATAATTAATCAAAAAAACTCGTAATGCTCGTTTATTCAAAACACCATTACTCAATATTTCGTATAAATTTATAATCGAAAAATCTAAAAAACAGAAATATTGAAAAAACTCCATTACATTTAAGTGTTTGAGTGACGTATTGTCCAATTATTTCCTAATTCTCAATTTTCGATTTTCATTTACTTTGGAAATATTTCGGAATTGAGTGATAGTGATAGAAAATAAATAGCTCGTGAGAAATAGGATGGCTTCAAAATTAACGAGTCATCTGTTTTTATGTTCGCAGTGTAGTAGATGAGAAAATTCAAATAGTGCCAAAATGTCCTCGTGACAGTCATACTTGAGTGAAGTTACCGAAGAACCTATTAATGACGCCATTCATTAATAGGTGCTGGTGCTGAAAAATGAGAAATAAAACTTCCTGTTTTCAT
The DNA here is from genome assembly GCA_015342145.1 of Leptinotarsa rubiginosa. Taxonomy (NCBI): domain Eukaryota; kingdom Metazoa; phylum Arthropoda; class Insecta; order Coleoptera; family Chrysomelidae; genus Leptinotarsa; species Leptinotarsa rubiginosa. The sequence continues at coordinate 2,601 of WOGL01001723.1, read as the reverse complement.
ACCACTTGAATTCGTAACTCGTTTGAAAATATCTTTATAGTAGTAGTAATGTTAGTTACAAATACATTTTTCATGATGATCTCCTACCACGTAGTAACTGGTACACCCATAAATTTATTATATTGTCAATAAGTATTTTTTCACGAGATCCCGTTGATCTGAAATCGGTTACAGAGTGGTTATACCCTACCAAAGAAATTTGAAGGTTGTTATCGTTCATGATCTCTCGCGAAAATCAACCGGTTAACCGGATATAATTTATTTCACATATACAACAAAACAAATAAACATAACCTCAATAAAAACCGAAAAGTTCCATGTTGCAAGTTCCTTTCTTTCATTCTTTCAGTTGAAATTAAGGAGAGTGGTTAAAAATGTTTCCATCAGTTTTATTGATAATTGAAGATTTTTTTGGTACTAGCCTGCTCGTACTTCTGTCATGATAAGTAACGTTGCAGAGTTCAATTAGGCTACGAGTTTCGGATGATTATTTTCACCCTAGGATGAATCATATGGACTGGTTAGACAAATATAATGAAACGATGTTTTTCAGTTTTCCAGAATGAAAAGAAACACTTTTTCGCAGTTACTAGCTGTTATGTTGCACAATGATCAACATTGTTTATTAAAAAAAAAGGATAGAGGTGGAAATTCCCCATTTGCTCCGGAGAAAAACATTAATTACGTATTCAAAAAACATATTGTGAGATATTCACTAAATAGTTTTACAAAAACGCAACCCGTGTTTCGCCATACAATGGCTTCTTCGGGCGTGTCTCTACTCTAAAGACACGCCCGAAATTCTATCCGGTTAACCGGTTGATTTTCGCGAGAGATCATGAACGATAACAACCTTCAAATTTCTTAGGTAGGGTATAACCACTCTGTAACCGATTTCAGATCAACGGGATCTCGTGAAAAAAACGTTGAATACGTCAGTTACAGATTTTCATCAAGCATCGGCCAATTCCATCATATAAAAACATTAATATTTTTGTATTTTTGTGGTATATTGCCCATCAAGACCACCTCATATCGATTGCAGATAGATTTGGTATGATGCAGTCCAGTGTCATGGGCATTGTTAATGCCTTCTTATATATTGCATGTAGACTAAAATATATAAAATGGTCATAAACGGATATTGATCAAACTCATATTCACCTCGTTAATTCAACATCAGTTCAGTTCTTCCATTTTCAAGCATCTGATTCAAACAAATGTCACTCCTGTCAATTAAATTTTTATAACCGCCAGTAACAATGCTCGTAGGTACGGGAACTGAAACATATCCCGTTTTATAACTTATGCGTCACAAATGACGTCATTAACATAGTCCCCTATTACCGTTTTGTCGCGAAAATGAAGTGGGAACTGAAACTCATTTCCCGTTAGATCAACGGGATCTCGCCAAAATATGCTTATAGTTCGAGTTCTGTGATTAGAGATGGAAAATACCGCCCTTTACTGGAACGTTCCAGCCGAGAACGCGACTGGAAAATGCAAAATTCTGTGATACTCTACAGCGAAATAGCACGAGAAGGAACGACCATACTGAGCCGTATGGAACGTCATGTGAATCGTGAATCGCTATCGCGTTGTTTGAAGCTCAGTATGTAGTCTGTGAGGTATCATATACCCTTTGTATAAAGACAAAGATATAATGTACGCCGCTATTTTGAATGAAAATGGCTACTTGCGTTATAACGTCAAGATATATAATTTTATCATTGTATATACTATGAAATGATCGGAAAGAATATACAGGTTTATATTTAAAATTTTGATGGGTTAATTTTCTGTTTAACCACTAGATTTTCAATTTTGTTTTAACAGTAGATTAACTTCGATTAACTATACATCCGATTCGAATTTCAAATTTCTTTCCCCACAAATAACTGAATGCAGCGTCGTGTACAACGAATTCATTGTCATTTATTTATTTCCTTAGATGCATTCATTCTTGAGTTTGATATTTTTGTGTTGTTATATTATAGAATTATTATTTTATTTCGTGTATGTATTCACCTGATTGTATGCTCATTTTTGTTTTGAAATATTTGCTTTTCGGTTTTCATTTAATGTAGAATTTTTATTTTATTTGGAAGTCCCATTTATTTATTTTATCTTTGTTTTGTATTTAATTTATTTTTTATTTCATGAAGTGAAATTTCATTAATGAAATTTCTATTTTATTTCACGTATCTCATTCGCCTGATGATGAATCATTCAAATGAAATATGAAAAATGATTCGTTTTCGAAATACAGATTGTTGAAATTTTTCAAAACATGGTTGGTTTTTGTCAAAAGTTTTTTGCAATTTTAGTTATTTTCATCAAACATTTCATAGGAAAAAGTTGTTCTTTTTGATTAGATCCACCACATACCTGGTTTTTGTAATGTTCTAAGCAACTTCACTTAGCGCCCTAGGAGCTAAGTAATATGCATCGATATAGAAAATTGTAAATATCTCGAAAACGATCACCTCCAGCGTTGTTGGGGATATGTACCTTTTTTACTCGGAAAAGGTGTGAGAATTAGGTTTTTTCATGAAAAGTACCAAAAGTTTACTGTCAAAAAAGTTAGAGCAATTTGAAATA
>WOGL01001722.1:0-10880 GCA_015342145.1 Leptinotarsa rubiginosa | reverse complement strand
GGTTCAACTCAGTACACCTCGAACTTCACTGTTTAAGAACTTTTTCATTTGGAGAATTGCGTTTATGTCGAATAAACTTCCTGAGAACGTTTTTCCAAAAGTATTCAATATCCAGAGATTCAAATCCAATGTGAATCACTACTTTCGCACAGGCACCGCTCTTAGAGCACCTTGAGAGGATTTTTTGTAGTACTTGTGTTTTGTCCTTAAAAAAAGGAACACATTTCTACAGCTATGATAAAAATGACTCCATAATGTTCATATCACTTTAAAAGACTCGTCTTCAAGATCGTATATTTTTATTTTATAAGAAAGGCGATATTCATCGCTCAACATCCGCACATAAACTTTACCTATTAAAGATACAAGTTTATAATCTTGGCCATTTTATATTGCGTATAATAGCCAGGTTCGCCTCGACTCTAATATTTTGGAAACTTTTACTGCCGCAATTTCGCTATATCGAATAAAGTTGAATGTTTTCTATAAAACTTTCAAAATGAATATTAGCAGAATAATGTTTGCACTCGGTATCATATTCTGAGGTACACGAAAATCATTGGAATGGATAAATTGTGTAAAATGTTTGAGAAGTTCGTAATGAAATTCTGAAATGATATGTTTCGTTGACATGCAATGTAGATGTGAAAAATAAAACCGTTGATGATGACGTGACTGCCAGAGATGATTTTTATCTAACAAAACAAACATGTGTTTTATTGTGCCTAGGAAAACATTTCATTGAAAAGCTTCATTAATTCGAAATGGGAATTATTTTTTACAATAATTATGTTGGTATCAAATATTATTTACAACAGAGAAATTCAAAAAGTCAAAATAAATACCTGTTATACTACTAATATTATAAATAAGATTGAAACACATTTAATTATTGTTACACAAATCATTGCTTATCTTACCTACAAACTCTACTGTTCTAATTTGTCAGAGTGTCACTTTTGAAGTCACTACCTGTCAAAATACACATTTCGAAAAAATGAAAGACGTCATTTCTACACAAAATTTTGAGAAAAAATCATCAAAAAGTTGTTTCTTCCATAACTTCATTACCGTATATTGTATGTCATCAATGTAGGATATTTTTGATGAATACCGCATCCAAGTAAGCGATATATTCAGTTTATATTTACTTCATAAGCAAGTGCTGCGAAGTCATTATAGTTTCACTATTTTTTTGTCAAAGTTCATTTGAAAAAATACAGTCTGGTACAACTATTCAACAGTCAAACATTCCGCAGTACTCATACAAACGTCGATTTCGACATTCGTTTATAAAACCAGGAGTTTTATTGGGACCACACTTCTGCAATGAAGAAACACATGTATCTTACCCAAAAAAGCTCGACGAATGGAAAAATAAATTAGGTTTGCCCATTCAAATGATTTCGTAACAAATCAATGATCAAATCACAAATGATGCACACTTCATTTGAATCATCCTGTATATCACGGCTCTACTGAAAAATCCGAAACTGTTTCTGCCACCATACCAGCTAACATCAAAATTTTTGTCAGTTCCTCAAAAACAGCCATCCAACGACCTTTTCTGTCAAGGAAAAGAATTTGTCGTAGAGGCTGGTTTGAACACTTGTCCAATGTCAAATTAGGAGCTCACGACGAGAAACACTAAAAGTTACACCTCGGCCGGATGCGCTTCGAGTCAGTTTCTCGTTTGCTAGATCTTCCTCCAGCAATAGAACAGTCAAATTAGGTCCAGATTTACTGGCAATGGACACGTTTGTAACTCGAATTTCGTTATAATTCTGAGAAATCGCAGAACCTTACCCAGTAGGATTTGTCAAATGTCTGTAAGAAAAATGAAACATTTGCTCGAATACTACTCTGCACTGACGAAGGGCAAACAATTCGAAACATATCTGTGAGTGATCACAACAAACTCCTGTTACCGAAAAACGAAAATCAAAAACTCGATCAAATATCTATTAGATTGAAATCAGTAATCACCGTGGTATTATCCTGGAAAGTAGTATTTCAACAGGCATTTCTCAGATCTGGTCATGAATCATTATATATTTTTTCATGAGCAGCGATCAGATATCTTCTATGAGATGAATATCACCAATGAATCTCCTTCCTTCATTTTATTTTTTTTAATCTCCTTCCTACTTCCATAGGAAAAAATGATTTAAAAAAATACTAATTACTTGATGGCCTTGAGAAATGAGTTTGGATAAAGGTAAACGAAAATGACACAAAGCCAAGTCATTTATTTGGTAACCTAACAAGATGAATGGTTACCTTATGAACTCTCATGGTCAATATATTTGTAGACCAATAAAACCAAAGGATTGATTGGATAATTTCTGGTCTATCATGAAGACATTACTCCTGAGGCATTTGGTATATAGAGTAACAGGTTCACTTTGAAAATAACTTTATCATTGTCTGAAATTATCGCTCCAACCATAAGAAAACCAAAATAATATTCTGACGAATCATTTTCCTCGACAACCACTGACACCTTTCAAAACAAACGTCATACCTCATATTCCAGGAATCTCAAAAAAGGTAGAACGAATTAGTAATAGATAAATCGAGATTTTCACTCACACATTCAAAAGCTTTTGATGAGTATATGCTGATCATTGTGAATAGTTGAAAATGGCGGCATTCCTGTGCGATTCCCATGGCTCAGAAATTAGGCCGCTGGAGGAAAACTCAGAGAATAATGTGTTGCAAATGACCTAGATTTACCCAATAACTTTTATCAGAAATAGGTAACAGTTCCAGTTTTCCAATGTGAATAGATTATGTCAGTTGAAAGAATTTTCAACAATTCTTCCCGGACTACGATTTACAGAATTCCAGCGTGTAGACACTTGTTGGAAACCAGTAGTGAAAATCTCGCTTCGCTTTATTGGGGTCACAACCTTGAGGATTTTTAGTATTATCAGCTTCCGAATTGATATTCCTTCACAAAGTGGCTTTGGATTGTAACACGACGGTTATACGATATTTAGAGTCGCTTCAGAAACGAGTAGGTATGACACTGTTAATTTGACAGAGTTAAAGATTTAGAGCTATATTTATACCGGATATTGAATTTTCACTTCCGACTGTGACAAGCCAGACTTTTTTCAAATATTTTTAAAGTAAACAAAGTTCATGATGAAAACCGCATTCTATCTTGGCTGAACTTTTGCATCCTTATTCATTAATATACATTCTGAATTAGATTTAGAATGAAGAGGACTAGCAAAGTTTACATAAAAATGAAGCGTTCTAATACCTGTTTAGTGATTTTTTCCTAGCAGAAACTGCTTTACTTTTATATTGAAATACCGAATGAAGTAACTGGAAAAAATCATCTGTCTATCCAATATACCCGAAGGACAGTTGAATCATTGATCATGCCACTTCAACCTCTGATGGATATTTTCCTTACATAACATTCTTCACTTCATTGCAATCTTGTAAAAATTGACCAAATACGAGTATTAAATTCAATGATTCAACTAATACGAAAGTCATTACAAACCTCAATATAATTTGAAGTACTGCGAAATCACAAAATCTTTATATTACTTCTGTTTACTTAGTGTCTGCCTTAAAACCCAAACCTGGCACCAGTTTATCAACAGTCTAATTCGATTCTTATTTGTTCGGCACCACAACATCACTTAGCGCCTCTAAAAAACACCTTCGAGCAAAGCAGCCTAGAATCCGAGAGCATCAACAAATATGATTTATAAAGTACGAAACTGCATAACCGAATCAATAAAACCCAGGCCCAGTTCTATTTATAATATTAAAACACAGAAGTAAGGCGTCTAATTCATTCCGAATGAAAATATATTTCAAATATATTGCCGCGATGATTACAACGTCGGCTGAAAGCTTTTCAGCAGTCGGACTAAATAAGCGACACGCAAGCCCACCCTTCCCGCAATTTCCAAGAAACCACTATAAATAACAATATAAATATATTAAGTCTAATGGTTGAAGTGAACTCGTAAATATAGCCACCTCCTCTCCTCGGCATACTATTATTTTCAAAACTGGAAAAGAGTTTCTCGCCCTTATTCCGGCATTTCCACGTGAAATGAATCAGATCGTATCGCACGTTTTCTTAAGGATCCTCGAGAGGTAGTCACGTGATTGTAGTTTTAGTGGATTGAGGCATGCAAATGGGAATTCATTAAGAATGAATTTGACTGTTCGTGCTTGTCGAAGTGGTATCCAAACTTCTGAGATCACTGTGAGTACATAATTGTTCTTCACATCATAAACAGAGCTTGTGGAAAAGTACTAAGGGAATTTCTTGGTCAGACCCTTCATCCAACGGTCCGATCCATTCGAAGTTCTGACTACTAATGGGGTGATGATCATTGGGTTCAGGAATAGTGTAGCCCGAGGAGACGTAATGAACATTTGTTCAATTGATGTTGTTAAGGAATGGAATATGTATACTACGTACATGGTTCTATAAGTTTCTTCAAATCCGTAAGCAAGCTAGATATGCTAGATATGCTTTCTTTGGGACTCATTCTACATACTCTCCTCTGCATGATCTGTGGCTATAAATGAATAGGGGTTGAAGCATGTCTTTATAAGTCATCTACCTGGTTTTCGACACTGGATGGTTTTGGTTCATCCAAGAGTCTGACTTGTAGTTTCCTCAGATCGAGTGCGTCATAAACGGGAATGGTGTCTTCAAGACCTTTTGTCTATAGTAGTCTAGTGATGGGTATATAGTTTTCTGGCACTAAATGCGGGGCCCGCCACGGGGTGCTTGAGACCCTTATGCATTTGCTATCAGGCCTCAGTCTAACCTATCGACAAGTGTTACACTACCATCTTCTGTACTCCAACGGCATCAGCTTCGGAGAATATTGAATCCGTTGTAGAGGCGTCGTATTTATTGAAACTCTCCCTCAGCAGATTCATTCAAGCTAATGAACCTAATGTAGTCCCCAATCAAGTAACAAGATAATATTCATCGTGGAGTATTCCTTACCGGGTGAAAAGAGAAGGAAAAGCAAATGAAATATCGAAATTACCCTTCAAACTCCGCAGAATTCACTAACTGTATTGTTGAGGGAAGTGATCTCTGATTAATGATGAAAAGTTCAAAATTTAGGTTACAGGACCTGACCAGCAACCCCTTTCAGAAGAAAAAAATGTTAGTGATCTCAGCCGGACAAATGCAGAAGGCTGCCATTCTTGGTTCGCTATGTCTTTTCAGAGCACATGATTGTCGGATCCGATTGTCATTCACAACACGGTGTAGGAAGTGGTAGAATCGGAACTTTTGGAAAAGTATCCGATCGGTAAAAACTTATATGTCATCAACAACTAAATATTTTTTTTGGATATCGGAAAAATAATTCGATAAATCCTTTCTTCGCGCGTTACGTTTTCGTAAAACCGCAGATCGTCTTCACCAAACAGTTTCATCGTTTGAATGAGATGAAATGATTAAAACAGTTCTCGAGGCGGAATATGAAATTATGCCAAGCGACGACGACGCAAAAATAAAATCTAATAAATAAATATCAAAGTATTTCAATTTACTTTAATTCGTTCGGAATGAGGAAAAAGTATTCGCGAGGATAGGATGAGTTATTATATTTTATTTGCGGTTTTGCAAGAAGCGAGTTTCAGGCTTTCCGTTTGATTTGATTCTCAAAGAATATTATTTCTTGAGTAGAGAAAATACTCCAAAGTTTGATATTAAGGTCGCAAGTAAAATACAAATGGAGTTGGATAGAACAAACAGTAGGTAAATATCTATTCGCGATTCCTTGAACAGTTCCTCACAAATATACGTTGAGGGAATGAAAAATAGTTTTTTATTCTATTATTCGAAATTCATAAGTATCTTTTTCCTGTTTCCCGGAAAACACTCATAGTTTCAATCTTGTTCATGAAACCCCTTTCAACAATCTTGTTCGGTGTACTAGTTTGTACAGGTACCTTGCTGGATGTATGTCATATTCTGCTGAAAATAATTTGGGTTGTCCATAAATTGGCTGAGTGCAGCTAGATTCACCGATAAACAGACTCATTTTCTTCATGCGTCCTCTTAATGGACAGTGTCCCTGTGATAGTTCTGAACTGATTCCTGCTTTGTTGGAGCAGTTCTTCAATTCTCAGACGGTCCCTTCATGAAGGCTGTCCCATGTGCGTTCCGGGTTATGTTTTTCCAGTATTGCTGGTTCAAGACCCATATGACATCCAGTTTCCTTCATCTGATGAAGACGCGTCGAGAAGAATATTTGATTTCTGGTGACTGGTTATTTTGGATCCAGTATAAAGTCAATCTTTTTCCGTCTGCAATTTCCTCACATATTAACCAGCCTTGAAGTCATTTTTAGGTTGATCATCATCAGTGCAATAGTTTCTATTACTTTGTGATGGAATTTGAATTTAAATGAACAGTAGTTAATCATAAACATTTTGGTGTTGCAAACTCTTAGTTCGAAGGTTAGTAATAGGATTGTTGTAGAATTCACAAAAATTGGGCTTGAGTTCTTTAAACAACTTCTGTCGTAACGTGATACCATTCCAGCTTTTAGGTAAAAACGCATGGTATACATGAATGTTGTTTGAATATAAACACTTTTGGCTTGTTGTTTCAGTATCTCATAGTCGCGTATCCATAATTTCCGATTACTTGAGAATATTCGCTCCAAATAACACTCGACGGAAATTGATAACACTATCCATGATAATAATGATACAATTTTCACAAGAATTTGTGAAATCGAATCGAATGATTGACAGGAAAGTTTTCCGGATCCGAACTAACGATTTCCACCACGATGAAAATCACATTAGCAAAAGCGACAGCAGCTGTGGTAGTTTCAGAAATTTGCAGAGTTCCTGGACCGCAAATTACATTCCAAATATATAATTTTATTGCATGGTCGATCAGGATAGAGTTAATTAATTTTCCAGAAACAGCACTCCGCCGTTCTCTAATTGATATTAATATAACTTCAACTAATTAATATTAATAGAAGTTGGAATACGACGGTACATAATACCGTGATAGCGAATATTTGATTTGTCTCCGATCATTATTTCAGTCGAGGGACCCTGTTAAATGCTGTTTTGTTCTAGAACTGAAATTGATACATCAACTAAGCTACAGACACATTGGATGTGTTATACAGTATCACTTGTCGCAGATAATACCAGAAAAATTACAAATTGAACAGAAGTACAACTTTCGAATCAATTTCTCCACTAGTACTTTTCAGTACTAAAACTTCGAATAATTGATACTCGCAATTATCTGTTTCATTTGCTACACTGAAACATTGTATCGTCAAATAATGGTATCTTTTTCGAATTGAAGCTGATTATCCAGTTGTATTGCGTTTTTCCCTTTTATTGAGGATTTCCTCATTCGCCAATGGCGATACACCTCTAATTCCCATGCAAAAATTTCAAATGAGCAGTCATTAATCTTATTACAACGTATGTATAACAGTAATATGGCGCTGCTTTCGTTCCTCTAAAATTATGCACAATCGAGCGTCGTGCGCATCGTTTCGATGATAATTTCAAAATGGATCAAATATGCAAATAATAGATCTCGGATAAATTCATGTTTTATTTATGAAAGCAATATTTACTTTACTTGATTATTTTCACAAGAGATACGATGATCGAAAAAGTAACGAGCGAAAAACATGAAACGAACAACTGCATTAGGTAATATGATTCAAAAATACAGGTTGCAGCAAAATGAGAAAGGGATAGAGGATTTTTTCGAAATTTCAGTAGTTTCAAAAATCTTTCGGAAGAGATTATTCCTGAAAATGGCTTTAATGACATTCCATTAATTATTTCCATTAAATTAGGCCGTGAACACATATTATAATAAATCAAATGAATGCATAATTATCCAGAAAACAATTATTTTCCAAATTTAGTGACAATTAATTTTCACTGCATTCGCAGCTGGTACTAGTGTTTCCTCATTAGTAAGTATACCCTCACGGTAGATGTATCTCATCACAGTTGTATCATTGTTGGCAACATTCCCTGTTTTCATTATGAAATAATGAAACAGCAGAAAATATACTTTGTGTCCACTCCGCTGCGGACCAGATTAGGTTTTCAGAGTTTGGTAGAACCACAGTCTTACCACCTGACCTGAGAGATCACTCAACATACAAACTAATCGGCTTCGTCAAGAAGCTGGGTTTTTTTGGTCGAGTTTGAATAGGTGTAAGCCACTATAAACCCTTGCGTGTTGCGGTGTAGGTCGAATAGAGCCTCTCACTTTATACCTAACCTAACCTAATGTATGTGTCGTGAAGAGTTGAGAAATTGCTTGAGAAAGCACCGATTCACACAGAACGAACGTCGGGCAGAGACGAGGCGCAGACGTGGTGAATACTTTTGCCTCTTCCGCGTCTTTTCTATACAAACAAATGGTCCAATGCATATATAAACGACGAAGAAACGGCGTGACCCCACGTCACTTCTATGTGCATTGGACTATCTGTTTGTGTAGGAAAGGCGCAGAAACGTCCGCGCCTCGTCTCTGTGAAGAAATTCTTTCTCTGTCCTCGTACAACCGTCAAATCAAGAATCAAGTCCGACACTGACTCCGAATTCGCATTAAGAAGGCGAGAACATGAACATATCTATGGCGGCGTAATAAATTGAAGCAAAGGGTGGCAACCGAGACACGGGGTAATAATTACTGATTATTAGTTAAATTGCGTGCAGTTGGTAATTACTCTTCCAAGTGAAAAATCGGCTGGCGATATATAAACGAAGAATACGACGATTACATTCGAGCGATTTCATTGCGTTACACATTTCATTTCGAATTATTTTTATCATGAGAGCAATAATGGAAAAACATACGAAATGTTAGGATTGCGTGAAGGCGAGTAACGTGATTACTCGATATGCGAAAGAGTACGTCAATTTGTATTATGGGTTGCAGGATTTATTCAACAAATATTGAAGAAAAGTCATTTTTGTAGAGGAAAACAAGAGTTTTTTTATCGACCTTCATATGGATTTTTACCTTCCATAATCTGAAATGAAATTAATATTGAAAAGGAAAACTTTCATCATAGAAGCAAAGCATAAAACCTTGACCGTAAGACAGATTGAAGAGTGATTTTGCTGAAGTCCTATCTGAAGTTTCGTCTTCATCAATGTGTAATAAAAAGAAATGTATTCATGAGGCACAAAAAGTAAAATATCGTTCAAAGACAGGTATTGTCGAAAATGGGATAGGAAAGTAAATGTATAACATTTTCCTTTATATCTTCATATATTGTGCAATACAACAAATTTATTGGCCAAAATTTGAACCTCTCACTTCTAAATACATCATAAAAAATTCGACACAACCACCCTCAGTTGAAATTAAATCCCCATTCAATACTTCAAAGAAAAAATCCTCATTTTTTTCTCTATTTCAGACAGTAAAACGAGCACCAAAATAATTGGCTGTATCGTGTAAAAAATATCTATCCGAACACAAGTGTTGAAGGAGTAATGACTGTGAACGTATATATAGTACACCCGTTGTTCTCGAGGATGGGGTTGAGGGGTTGTAATGGATGTCGATCCGCACCCCTTGCTTAATCAATACCCCCGTTGCGAGACAGAGGCGGAGAGATTTTACGAATGTACAACTTCGAACCGGTTGAATGTGGACCTAGACTTTCCCAATCGTCACATAAAATACAGAAATGTCACACTGATAAATCAATCAGCAACTAATTGCATCAAAACATATACACTTACTGGAAATCAGTAAGTTCTGACATGTATTAGCTCTAGTTTCGTTTTCAAAAACAGAAAAAAAAACTTGTTTCAGTTTCGAAAGCCAACCCGTCGCGTGTTTCTTTGTGGAATGTTTTCTATCGTTTTAACTACACTAACAGCAACTAAAATGCTGCATTCTTCAACTGTTATACAAAGGAAAATCAAATATCAGTCTTGTTTGAAATAAATAACAATACAAAAAAAGCTATGAAAAAAGGCCTGGTGCCTATAATCAAAATTTATACCCACCACAGATCAACACTTTCAATAAAATAATGATGTTACCGACCATTTCACACAGCGAACTCAGTTTAAAAAAACACAGACAAAACACTGTGGTCGAAAACAGTCTCTCGCGATTCAAAGTCTTCAAAATGTTTTCCATTTTGACAACTCAAGTTTTGTTTCGTTGAAACCGACGCCGTTGCTGTTTTGTTGTGATTTTGTTCGTTTGGTGTAAATCCGCTTTAAGATTGCTCCAAACAGTCTGCATTCATTTCATATACAGGTAGGTGTATTGCGGGACACTTTTGAGATATTGAAATTTGATATGATCGGCAAACATAGGATCAACGTCAACTACCTTGATTTTCACGTCCCTTATGACAGATTTTCTTCAGCTATCGATCTTTAAATCTCCTGGAAAGTGTACTGTATTTGTTGGTGAAAGGCTTTACGGCGGTGATTTTGCAAAGAGTAAGACGTTTTTGTGAAAACAGTGAAAATAAAGCCGTCGTGACCAGAAAATGCATCGAACTCCGATGACAGCTATATATTACTGACGATTTTCTCGATAGGAACGTATACCGGGTGATTGATAGTGATACATAATAATGAATACGGTGATCGCTCTCATACAAAAATGCTAATGATAGTCATCATGAATCACGGAAAAAAAAATCACTCAAATTTATGAATGTGATATTTATTTGTTTATTTATTTGTAATACAATACTCCACAGGACATAGCCCAATTACAATTAGGAAATAACAGAGTATAATAAATACATCATAAACAAGTGACTGTAAAGTCTACAAACACTACAAACAATACAAACAAGTGACTATAAAGACTACACATTTTATATTTA
>WOGL01001721.1:0-10888 GCA_015342145.1 Leptinotarsa rubiginosa | reverse complement strand
AATAATGATGGTGGACCAATACCTATTAGTATACTGTATAGCTTCTTAAAATAATATTTAAATTATTAGATTTACCAATTGAGGGCAAATTGTAAAATTAATTTAAGACTAGTAAATAAGGCAATATTGTGAAATTAATTTAAGACACTTAAGAGGCAGGTACCTAGAAGAGGTATCTATGGTATAAATAAGGATAACTTTGTAAGTATGATTACTTTGATCTTCCTCTTGAAGATGATCACTTGGTGATCGAAACACGTGTCGAGGTGTTAAAATAACGGTATGGTGTTGGGAAAAAACTCCAGTAATATTCACTACTACACGAAAGGTTCCAGCCAGTGCATCACAAGAACTCCTGGAGGCAGTTCCTAGTAAAGAATTTATGATTTACGAATGTAGAATGTGTTTCAAAAAAATACTACTAGAAACCAATTTTACATCTGAAAGTTGTAACCACCCCTTTGTTTCCTATTATTTATCTCCATCATGCAGGGAAAGTTTTTTAGAATAAAATGTTTTCCATTTATATTTTTCGTTTCATTATAATGGCAATATGACAAGACGTCCATAGACATCAAGTTTGAATTACTTTCAAAATAACTTATTGAATATTTATGACATAACAATCTGATATAGTCGTATTATATGTTAAAAAATAGTGGTGCCATTTTTAGCTAAGTATAATCTGCCGTTATTGAAAGTGGAAAACTTCAATTTCAGCAAATTGACGTTATACAACTTTCAAAAAATATTGAAATCGAATTGAAGAATCTCGACGTTCAGCAAACATTTCACCAAGTATTATTAACAGAAAATGTGTCTTTTCAATGCAGAATACCTAAAAATATGAAGACTATTCACATTTTCTCGTAATTATTTGCACAGACTTTGAATTACAATTTACCACCTTCTATTACTGAGTGCATGCCTCTTGAAATAGAACGTAAAATATCAGTTCAGCACTTATAATTCGATAACCACGGTTTTCCTTGGTGTGAAGGCAAAACTCTCAGAAGCAGAAAATCAAATTATAGTCATGATGTGAAAGTTGCATACAGGCACTCATTAATAACTAAATTGTCGGATACATTAACATTTAATAAACGATGTAGATTTTAATTACGCGCCTTATGTAAATTCCAATAATTTCTCTCCTCATCATTATTTTTTTCATGTATGTCGTTTACACAAATCATGGTAAATGAGGAATTAGTTAACATAAGTTGCATAATTTGTCTACATAATATGTTGAACGGCAAGTGTATATAGTTTTATGCTGAAGATGCTCGAGATATTGGAAATGATAATTTCAGAAAACGTTTTCAACTCACATTAGTGAAAATTAAATCAATATACCTGGAAGCATGTATTACAGAAACAAGAGAAAAATGAAATATTTCAATTTTCTTCAATTATTAAGTTCTCTAAAGAAAAATGTACGAAAACTACGAAAATAGAAAGAAAGTAACTTCAAAACAAACTCTGCAAAAATGTGTAGATCATGGAGAGGAATTACTTTCTGATGCAAACTGAAATAAAAACACCTTTTCATAACAACTACTCTCACATTGAATTAGACGAAATAATAAAGCCCTTCTGAAACAACTACTTTCATGTGAACATTGAATTACACACGAAAATCCCTTTTTCCTATTCAGTTTGCAATCCAAACATTTGTTCGAAGTACAAATGGAAATAATACTTTCATCAAATCTCTTTTTCTTTAGTAGGCTTATTGAATACTACAAACAGAAGGATTCGGATGAATTCCAATCCATACAAAAGATACAAAATTGAAGGCTAGTTTTACGTTGTCAACATCAATATTTACTAGTGATGCACTGTTTGGAACCTTTGGTGTAGTAATAAATAAAACTAGAGTTTTATTCCAACACCAAACCGTTATTTCAACACCTCAACACGTGTTTCGATCACCAAGTGATCATCTTCAACAGAAAGATTAAACTAAATAAACATACAATGTAATTTTTATTTATACCATAGATACCTCTGCTAGATACCTGCGTCTTAATTGTCTTAAATTAATTTTACAATTTGTCTGAAGGTGATTGAGAATGTTTCGTGGTGCATTTCATCAGTTTGGAATTCAATTGTCTAATATGATATAAATTGATTTGAAATCCCTGAAAGAATCTGTAAAAAGTTATCACCCGAAGACGATTGTGGATACTAACAATCGAAACGTCGTGAAGTAACTTGGTTTGGGATCTTTTAGTTTTTAATTTTCATTTCTTGTTAATAATTTTTTAAATTTTTTCAGCTCGTATTGATAGTTAAATTTTTTTTGATTTTTTGGTTGTTGTTTGTATGCTATTTCATTTTAATTTCAGTATTTGCTTAATAAAATTGTTATTTTTTCAGCTAATCTTTTTAATTTTTTACAGATTCTTTCAGGGATGTCAAATCAATTTATATTATATTAGACAATGGAAGTCCAAACTGATAAAAATTAATGTTACAATGTTGCCTTATCTACAAGTCTTTAATTAATTTTATAATGTGGTCAGGTGAATCTCATAATTAAAATAATATTTCAACAAGCTATATATAGTATAATATGTTTACTTAATTATGTTTAGTATAATTATTTTTACTTATTTCTACGCTCCCATAGGCATCTGGATGCCTGATGTTGTTAAATTGTCTATCTAATCTTTATGAACTAAAGTCTATGGAATGGTTTTGTTGCAAAATATGATGGGCGACTGCTGATTTTTCAACAAAACCATTCCATAGACTTCAGTTCATTAAAATTAGTTAGACAAGTTAACAACAACAGGCATCAAAAACCTATGACAGTGTAGAAATAAGTAAACATAATAATATTAAGAATAACTTTAGTGGACCAATATCAGTACTATATAGCCTGTTGAAATAATATTTTATTATCAGATTTACCTGACTGTTAGATAAGGCAATATTGTAAATTCAATTAAGATTAGTAGATAAGGCAACATGTAAAATTAATTTAAGACAATTAAAACGCCGGTACCTAACAGAGGTATTTAGGGTATAAATAAGGACAATATTGTATGTAATTTAGTTTAATATTTCTCTTGAAGATGATGACTTTGAGATCGAAACACGTGTCGAGGTGTTAAAATAACTGTTTGGTATTGGGATAAAACTCCAGTCATATTTTTCAACATCAATATTTTTGACAAGTAATTACAATTTTTAGAATCTAGTGTTTTCCAGACATGTCACATAGATCCTAAAATTTAGTTTTCTCGACATATATCTCTAGACACAAAGTTCAAGTCAATCAAATTGCGTTCAATTCCATAATTTTTTCAGAATCTTGCTTTCAAGCAAACGTTTTCGTGTATAATAATAATTCAAGATTAAATCTCCCGACCTACGGTATCGGGATTTTATCAATCAATAAATACTCAAATCATTTGTTCAGCAAATTTCGAACGATTAAACTTGGTGCATTTGGAATTAATATTATCATGAATATTTTTTTACAGGGGAGTTTGCTTAAATAGTCTTCGCTTCCTGTACGGTATAATTCCAAGTGGAAGGACGGTTTATTGTTATTCATGTTTCGGATTATTATTATGATTATTATTGTTATTATCATTATTTTTTCCCAAAGGGTAAGCTGGTCTTGCCCTGTCTCCGAAGCCCCAATACATTTGGGAGGGCGCGTCAGAAACATCAATCAATGAATACTCCTCACACCGTAGGGTAAACGATCATTGGGTCCCAGAATCATGTGCTCCGAGCAAGCGCAGTGAGCCAAAAATGACAGCCTTCTGCATTTGTCCGGCTAAGATTTCTGCCTTAGTGTGGCAAGCCGGCGTGATCTTCAGAGTCGAGAGTAGAGAGGGTATCACCCTCCTAAGGATTCCAATAATTATTCATAAGTTTGTCGAAAATGAGCTGTCAGTTGAAAAATATTTGAAACACGGCTGTAAAGTTACTTATCTGTGATTGGTCTCGAAGTGTGAATTATGAATCTGGTCATCTGTGATTGGTTCGAAGCTGTGGGTTATGTGATCATAACCTTATTACCCAACTATAAGGTCACGTAATTATTGTTTTTTTTTTCAAAAGTCGTAGCAAAAAGATATTTAAATCACACATAAAAATGTAATATGTCTCCATTGCAATATGGAGACATATTGCAATGAAGATTTTTTGCTCATTCGTTCTAGTTTTACAAATGTTTATAATCAGGGGATTTGCATGAATACGATAAGGATTAGAATATTGGGAAAAGTGGAAGATAGGGTTAACCTGTTACCCTACCGATGGCTAATTCAGTGAATTTCCAAAAATATCATTCAGATGGATTATGCAGCCCTAACTTCGGGGCGTCTCAAACGTTTTAATTAATTGCGAATTAGCGAAAAAAAACATCAATTTTCAAGAGCCGAGATCGATAACAATTAGTCGGCGAGTGAGAAACAACTACTCCGTAGAATCGGCCGCGAAAAGAACCAGCATTCTCGTATCAATTAATCCGATCGGTTGCACTTGGACTGCGTCAGGCTTTAATAGCTTTTCTGTGTCAGACGTAGAACCGGATTGGAATTATTGCACCCGGTTGCATCTCGAGCGCCAAATCGGGGTAAGTGAAATGAATATGTTCTATCGGTATTTATTGACCTAGACAAAGGCCCGGTTTCGAGTCAATGAAGAGAAACGTGTTGTTGTTCCATTGGTTTTTCAATAAGTCGGAGGTATTGCACATGTTGACTTTCTTTCCTTTAACTTTTGAAGAAAGCATTTATTATGTGACCCATTTATGTTTGAGTAGTCAAAATGACCAATAACTCACATTTTCGGACCAATCAGAGTTGACCAGTTTCAAAACTCACTAACACTTGCGAAGCCGATCACAGATGAAAAAATTCATAACTTTACAGTTTTTTCAAACGTCAGACTTATTTATTGAACTGACAACCTTGCTAAGGAAACTTGAAACCTGTAATGTACATCTTTATGCGGATGACACTTAATTTTATCACAGTTTTCATCCAGAAGATGTCAAAGAAGCCTGCGGAATCATAGACTCTGATATTATACATTTTATTGAACTGGCAACTTCACACTCGCTTTTTATTAACACAGAAAAATCTAAAGTTATCATTTTCGGGACAAAAATCAATAGGACCAAAATCATCAATTCAGTTGAAATTCACATAAATGTAGATACACTTCATGTTGTTGATGAAGCCAGAAACCTTGGCGTTTTATTTGATTCTCATATTATGAGGTTTGAAAAACACATCAATAAACTCATTCAACAAGCCTATGCCTGCCTCAAACTGATATACCTATAGTAATATGCACTGACAATCTTTATGGGCCGAACCTGACAAGTCACTATGAACAAAAAATTCAGAAAGTTCAGAACTTGTTTGAGACATATATATGGAGTAAGAAGAAAGCTCAGGGAAGATGGATGGCTAAATATGAGAAAACTACATGCTGCCTGCCTCTATCATAAGATTCTCTTATATAAAATCTCTTCGTACCTGCATAGGAAAGTGACGTTTCGAACCGATGCACAGAGCGGTAAAATCACCTAAAATCTGGCCATAAATGAAATTTGTCAACTTCAATTGTCACAGATAATAATGGACATTAAGATAAGTAGATAAAAGGGTCAACCTTTGTGACCATCATTACCTGTGTATGGTTATTATTTGTGACATGAGAGAAGTTGAAACCTAGCGTTTGTTCACTATGCATGTGTTTGTTTTAAATAGCCCCTTAAATCTCATTTGTTTGCTTATATATTAATTTATAATTTGTGTTATATTGCCATCAACATCCTCAACTGAACTTAACATCGCTAAAGTGAAGGAAATAGTGACCGCAAATCGTCTTTCAACTCTGGAAGAGATCGCAGCTGGTATTTCTATGTCTCACGAATTAGTTGGTATTATTTTAAACGATTTTTCAGGCATGAAACGCGTTGCCGCTCGGCTAGTGCCAGAAGAACCGAAGAATATCGTCAAAGTCGATCAAAAGTGAACAGCCAACGTATTCGCCTGATTTGGTACTGGCCGATTTTTTATACAAAACTCATATTACCATTTTGATGGGGTTGTTCGTTGGGGTAAGTGTATTATTTCGGAAGGGGTCTACCTTGAAGGCGATACAATGAAATTGGATGACTAATACGAGGTCTGTTAAAAAAATAAGGTGAATATTCAAATCTCGCAAGCTATGTACATTTGATTAGCGATTTTTTTATGTTGGTACACTCGTTTCGAACATATTTTCACATTTCCAGCTGATTAGTTCGCTGGTGAGAGGCATAAAAGTTAGAAGCTTTTTGCGCGTTCGACGATTTTCTGCTATCGAAAAAATGGATGGAAGAATTTACATCAAATTTTGTGTAAAAAATTGAAGTGAGTGCTCAAAAAGACTTGAAATGTTGACAGTGGCATACGGTGATTGTACTGTGAGTCATCAAACAAGTGGTACAAGCTTTTCACAAAATGTGGAGAAGATGTGAAAAACGACGCTCGCCCAGGACGCTCCAGCACATCAACAACCGATGAAAATGTTGAGAAAGTGAAGAAAATTTTATGGAGAATCGTCGAATCACTATTTGTTTCACTCAATTTACAAACCATTTGAAATTGAATACAATAACAAAAATAGGACATATTTTTGAATGTGTTTTAGGTTGCCTCTAGTTATAAAGTTTAATGATATATGACTAATATTTTGAAATACTCCTATTATAAGTTGAAGAAAAAGTATAGTATTATAGTCGCGAATAATGACCATCAATTGCTCGAATTATTTACGACAAACGACCAACTTCATTCTCAAAAGTAATAATCAGATTTCTCGCTCGTTAAATAATGTAATGGTTCTGTACTTGACAATGGTTATCTAATCATATTTCCAAGAGATTCAGCCTTAATACAACGGTTGGTGAATGTTGGATAAAAATGTTGTTGGTTTTAGTAGCATCGGTTGTTAGACTTCCTTTTGCAAGATGCCGTCTGTGGTCATTTTAATTAGGTAATTGATATTTACAGTTTGCTGGATTATATTTGACAATAAGTATTAGTATAGAGAAAGTTTGTTTCAAAAGTTTTTTGGCGTTCAGTATGTACAGAAAGTTTTTTTTGTTATTGAGAACTTATGTCTGTGGAAATGTTCAAAATCCAGAATGGTAACGTCGAAAAGTCAGTTATAAAAAATATTTCGTGGTTACAAAAAATAAGACGTGTTGACATCAACAGTTTTGAACTGTGTACCATCGTTTATCAAAATTAGTTGAAAATAATTATACATTAAGGAAAATTTACTGTATAAATCTGGCCTGTGACAATGTCAGATAAACGTCAGCCTTTCCTATAACTGAGCACATCGAGAAGTCTTTTATTTGCAGGTCTAAACAACTTTGATTCTAAAAATAATAATGTAGAAAAACTAACACTAGTCGTATGTTTCAATAGTTCATAAAGTATGATCAATTTACTCATCATCACTATTCTACTCTTCGAAGCATTTCCTAACTTGAGCTAATTTTTTTATACACAACAATACAGTCCCACAACTATAACATATACTTGTTAAGAATCTCCTCAATTTATTTCTGGGTTCGAATTTACAATTTACCCACCTCTGCTATGGATGTTCGTTTCTTCAATATAATCATATTCCCTACTTACTTCACAATAAGATTACACATTGTAAATAAATAAATGATAATACCTATCTGATACAACCTGAATGTAATAAATTATGGACATGAGCTTTAGAAACTCAATTAAATTCTGCATCGTTTATTTACAAGCTAATATAACCATCAGCTCATAATTAGTACGTATGCTGCTTTCACAACATGACTATAATTTGTTTATCTGTGAATGGTATTTTTGCGTTACCATTGAAAACCTCCCATTCTGCGAAGGAAAGCCATGTAAAGATTAGTGGTCGAAGTGAAATGTAGTGATTAAAATTGAAACAGAATTAAACTGCTGTAGTATCTTTAATTAATGAATGGTAATAAACCTCACACTGAGAATGATAATTTCCGCATACCTGTATTGATAGGTTTATGGTTAAACGGTAAAGGAATATCTTGTGTCTGAAAATATAATCAGTGATTAGTTCAACATACGATCAACCTTTGATGGAAAGATATTATAACCAAACTACATCAAACCATTTTTTAGGGATTACATATACTGAAACATTTTCGATTTCCAACTATTTCTTGTTGAACGTAAGTATGTCAACTTCAAACTACAGCTTGGCAAATCTAGCTGTGTCTCTGAATATTTGATGCGCAGTGGATCAGGCGACGGAGTGGGCGGGAGACCATTAATATCGAGGAACTCGTGTAGTGAACACCGTTATTGGGAAAATTATTCTGTGTGGAGTACTGTGAGTTATTTGTTGTCTTTGAAAATGCCTCAGAACTGAAAAACAAGGGTCTTAGTGGACAAAGCAAACAAAATGTGAACAACGCATCAAGATTTGTGCAAGCGGAAGCAACGGCAGATGGAATGAGAATTTCCCTTGCGAAGGTAAGACGGATTAGTAATAATAAGTAAAATTGTAGCAAATGTTGTATATTAACTTTGAAGGTTTAAGAACGAGTAGCTGCGAACAGTTTGAAAAATGAAATCAGAAATGAAAAAAATAGAAAAAAAAAACATTTTCAACTCCAAATGAAAAGAGATGTATCAAAAATTCTACAATCGAGATGGATGATGCTGATTTGGCAAATTTACGCAGATGCATGTCTAATTTTCATATCAGAGAAAAACGAGATCCTACGCTTAGGGAAATTCATAAAACTATCGTCCAAGATATTGAGCAAGGCGGTAGACTAGTTTCTGAAAAGATGTTAATAAACTTGGATTTCGATGGCGAAAAGCCTAATCGACTACTTAGGATAGAATTCTTGAAGAAAATGCGGATCTATCATTTTTATGGATAAAACATTATTTAAGCCAAAATTCTTTTCCCGATTGTACTTCCTGATAAAAGTTGATAGTGGACAGTTACCATCTGTCTTTATCGTTCGCGCATCTCAGAGGCACAGCTAGATTTGCCAAGCTGTACTTAAACGTCATATTTTTGGACTTTCACTGAATTTTAAAAGTACTTCAAGAAATAAAACAGTCATTGTGTCAAATTCAAAGCGTTATTGCACTTAACTATCTCGAATATTGGATTTTGTCTTAGTTTTTGAGTTAATTGCTTCCTTTTTATCAGACAATTTTTCGATTTTAAACATGTTTTCTCATACCGATTTTCAAAGCGTGAGTTTCACTGAAGTTTACTGGATTCGCAATAATCATTTATCAAACGAGTTAACAGGAAAATTTAAAGAAAGAAGGAAGGGAAGAGAAACAGTTGAAGTTACCAATGCGAAAGATACAACTATTAGTGAATCATGAAACAGGCCGTAAGCGAAACATGAAATATCATGATAGTGGACAAAATATGTGACGACAAAGCTGACACAAGAATCAATTGTAGTATTGAGAAAACACTGTTCTCACACCAGGAGTAATCTTTTGATGATAACAACACGGTTATCGAAACGCGTTCCGAAAAACAGTATTTTTGTTCTGGTCTGGAAGGAGTCGTTTTTTAGGATCATTTCACGACAGAGGTTCCAATTCTATACATCATATTCCTTTCAGTGATGAACAAACTTTGTTGAAGATGGACTAAAAACTCTCGGGCCTGACACAAAGATGGTAGTAGTCTTATTGCATTCACCGCATTTTCAGTTAGTACTGAAGCTGTTGAAATTTCATGATACTCTACTCATAAATTTGTGAGTTATTGTGCTAAGAGTGACTACTCTTGTTATTTTTAAACCAATGGATCAAAAACAATTTCGTGTTTTGATTTTACCCTGCTTCTTGATGAAAAAAACAGCGTTCAAGCAAAGCAATGGCTAGAAAGGTGTCATAGGGACTCCGCTCTATCAAAAACAATAATTAAACGTTGGTTAGCTGACTTCAAAAGTAGTCGTAGATACACCGATGATGTAGAACGCAGTGGACGTCAAAATGAGGCAGTAACACCAGAAGACATGAATATTACTGGAGTTTTTTCCCAACACCAAACCGTTATTTCAACACCTCGACACGTGTTTCTATCACCAAGTGATAGAACTGATCTTCCTCTTGATCTACCTCTTGAAGATGATCAGTTGGTGATCGAAACACGTGTCGAGGTGTTGAAATAATGGTTTCGTGTTGGGAAAAAACTCCAGTAACATTCACCACCACACCAAAGGTTCCAAACAGTGCATCACAAGTACAACCAGAAAACATGAAAAAATCCACAAAATTGTTTTGAATGATCGAAAAGTGAAGTTGCGTGAGTTATCTGACATTATAAAGATATCAAAAGAACGTGTTGGCTTTATATTGAATAAGCATCTTCCTATGAGAAAGCTCTGTTCAAAGTGGGTGCCGCGCGAGCTCACTGTTGAACAAAAACAAGACCGTCTTGATGATTCTCAGCAGTGTTTGGCCATATTTAAACATAACCAACCAGATTTTTGCGTTGACATGTGAGAATGGGTGAAACATGGATCCATTACTTCACTCCAGAATCAAAACGATCGTCATCTGAGTGAAGAGCAAATTTTGAACCTTGTCCAAAGCACCCGAAAGCACAACAATCGGCTGGGAAGGTTATGGCCTCGGTATTTTGGGATGTGCCTGGTGTAATATTCATCGACTATCTTGAGAAGGGAAATACCATCAACAGTGAATATAATATAGCGTTAACAGTTTTTTCCTAATGTTTTTCTGAAACTCTCAAAAAATAGATGTCAACAGATTTATAGTTTGAATTGAAGGGGTTATCTTTTTAGGAGTGATTAATTTTTGGGAAAGAAAGTTTTTGGCTT
>WOGL01001720.1:0-10880 GCA_015342145.1 Leptinotarsa rubiginosa | reverse complement strand
AATTTCAAAAATGGAAACAGCTGTGAAGCCGCTTTTCAAAGTACAATATTCTAACATTTCTCTGTATTTATTTATATAAATTATCAATATATGTAAAGCAACATATTAATAAATTCACAAAAAACTCGGATTACCATTCATATCCATTCCTAAGAAACGCGGATGCACTTTCATTTACAAAGCATCATTTGAAGACATTTGAAAGATCTCCAGACTACCCAGGTATAAGGATATTTAATAAACTTCCACAACATCTCAAAAGACTGGAACATAAAAAATTTAAGAAGGAATTAAAAACATTTCTGTGTGCAAAAGCCTATTACTCCATCAGTGAATTCCTGAATGATGATTTTTGATTTACTTGTTGTCTGACAGTTATACATGTTTGTCTGTTCTTTAGTACTATTAGTGTTTATGACATTTTATTATATTTTGTTCAATGTAACAGTATTTGACGTGTATATTTATCCTAAGGATGGCTGCTACGTAGCTGGTGCGAATAAATTATTTTGATTTTGATTTTTTTGATTTTGATTTCTGAGCAACTTTTTCAAATAACTTATTTCGGTATCATTAACGCTAAGCAGAATGTCAAAAATTTTCCCAGCAACGCAGTAGGCTGGGTTTGAGGCTGTCTGTCACTCGGGCTGAGTATTGAGAAAAGTGCGGCCCATTGAGATCTACGTTTGTACCAAAAAACAAATATCTGCTTTCAAAAAAGCATAAAATACAGGAGTGTTTTCTTCTTAAGTGTGTCACACTGTATGAAACGTGCCTTCAAGTTCGTTACAAAGGTTCCTGGAGATTCGGAAAAATCAGAAACGTTACAGTTGCATTCCCAATTCTATCAGTATTGCGTATCATTCAATGGAAAACAAGTTTTTTGTTTTGATTAATAAGTAATTAGTGTGAGATGTTTATTGAAAAGAAAATTCATGAGGGAACAGTCCGACTTCTTATTTTACTAAGTGAAGATCGGAGCCATAGGAATCGCACGTTGAGGGTGAGACCTTGTTAATTCTTGGGTTGGCCAAGTTCTTACTTCCGAAGGTTGTTCGTGAGGGGTGACTGCTGATATATGAAAAAATAGATTTTTAATATACAATGTTTTTTCCGAATCTCACCTTCAAACGATGCCAATTGGCTTTCCAAGTTATTAATGAGTTTGTGACTCATATCAATTTATTTCGTTCCTAACCCGTTACAATATCTTCGGGATTCATTACGAAAGTTCACATTCTGTCCTGTCTTAGAAAAGGTCATCTACTTTCGTAGCAGTGCATCATTGGTAGTTAGTTAAGAGGCCAACGATGATCATATGTGATGGAATTGGCCGTGATGAAAATCCGTATCATATTCAAGTATTGCTTCATTGTGAGATTTTCACTGAACAGGTTACAAACCGCAACACGTGTTTCACCATACAATAAATTCCTCGAGCGTGTTCATACATATGAAACAGGTGCTGTGGTGTAACTTGAAACGATGATTATACTGCTCAACTGACTTAATCAAAATTACAAGGGACTTCATGTGTATTTCCAATCCGATGATAAAAACTCATACCTAGAGTTTCAGTAGAAGGGTAATATTTGTTGATAAGTTAGAATACAAATGGGTAAAGCAGCAAGCACGAAACTTGTACTCCTTCAACTTTCGATTACAGATATTTCTACAGTAAATACTACAACATTACATTGAATTACATTGAAATGAGTAGAAGGTATCTAAATATCACTTACGGGGTTGGTTAAATTGATCGCTACAGATTTTTATAGTTAAAATAAAAGATGGAAAAGATGGAGTCTTGTAGGAAACTTCACGGTAACTTTTTTTCACTGAACTCCCGATTTGTAACACTATAATATCAATATCAATAACTGTAACCAAGGCCAACCCCTCTCTTTAAATGACAATTAATAATTGTCCGTCAGAATCACTGTCCGCAAGGTCTTGCATCCTAACCGGCATTACTTGTTCCTCAAGGTTCGCTCACATATTCCTTCTTCTTTCTTCAGCTCCATTGGTTCGATCCCCCGATTCCATTTGTGTTGCTCATAACGGTTCACTTCTTCTACAACCAATTTTGTCAAGAATTCCTAAACCTGTTTCATTTCTTAATGGAACCCGTTTCATAAAAGAAACATTTCTTCTCAGAATAATTTCATCTCCTCTTGAAATAACTTTCCGCTCCATCAATACGTATTCAGTGTTGCTGAATCTGGATGTAAGTTTATGCAGACCACTATTTTCTGCGCAACTGCTCCGTCTTCAATTCGAGTGATGCCTCCTTCGATTGCCTAGCCTTATCTTCGTTTTCGTTCCCTCTTTGTTTGTTTCTTATGTCAGTGCCTCCGAATCGAGATTTTTTTCCACAATATCGCTGACTGATGAAATTTTGTCCCGTTTTCTTCTACCGGATGATTATTTTGATGGTGACTTTCCAGTGGTGCCATGAGGTGTTACATTATACATCAAGATGGATTTTTATATTTCGCTTCGATATTTTTTTTATTGTAGCTCATCTGTAGCCTTTTTTTCGAGGACAAAATACAAGCACCACAGAAAAATCCTTGAGGCACTCTAGGAGCG
Source organism: Leptinotarsa rubiginosa (assembly GCA_015342145.1). Lineage (NCBI taxonomy): Eukaryota > Metazoa > Arthropoda > Insecta > Coleoptera > Chrysomelidae > Leptinotarsa > Leptinotarsa rubiginosa. The sequence continues at coordinate 8,288 of WOGL01001720.1, read as the reverse complement.
TTGCCTGTGCGAATTCACATCACAGTAATTCACATTGGATTTGAATCGCTGGAGATTGAATCCATTTGGAAAAACGTTCTCAGGAAGTTAATTTCACAAAAACGCAGTTCTGTAAATGAAAAAGTTCTTGAACAGTGAAGTTCGAGGTGTGCTGAGTTGAACCTCAAAACGATGAAGCCCTAGTCCGTCGCGTATTTCTGATATGTACCGCTCTTGGTGGAATCAAATGTGTCAAATCACTTGAACACTTCCCGTGAAGGTATCTGTAGAAGAGAAACAAATGTCCAACCTTTCTTCGATGTTCCAGACTATCAAGGTTACAAGTGATGTTCGCATCTTCAATAAGGCAGATGGCTCTTTTCTGAATGGAATCCAGCAGCTTCAGGGTATGCTTAGGGGCAGAACTCCATACATGAGAATGATACTCAAAATAGGGTCTGATCTGAGCTTCAAAGCATCAAAACTTGCTGAGGTGTTTACAGTTTTCTGGTTCGGAACAGTATTCCAAGCTTTTGAGAAGCAGCCTTTGCTATTCCAGCAACATGATTGTGCCAAGACATATTGGTTTCCAATTTCAACCCTTAACAAACTCATCGAAGCAGAAAGCGGAATTGTCTGTCCTTACTTTATTTTATCCGGTTCGGAGACATTTATGTTTTTGGAGGAAACCAATGCCTGGGTTTTTGTGACATTGAAATGAACCTGGTTAATTTCACCCCAATTCGAAATTATTTCTAGATCCTCATTAAGATATGCCAGCTCCTGCTGCTGGTGAAGATGTGAACCCGCAGCCGCTGTCTTGGAATCCAAAGGGAATAACGAGACAAGTGTGCTGTCATCAGCAAAGCAATATATTGGATTCTTGGTGTTTTCAATAAGTCGTTGATATACAATAAAAAAAGGGTTGGAGATAATATGGATCCCTGGGGAAAGTCAGCGTTGATGGTAAATGTATTCGAGAGATATCCATCGATGGCCACTTGCACGGAACGTTCTTTCAGGAAGCTGAAGAGACACACACAAACATGATTCGGCAAGCTATAGCATCGAAGTTTGGACAGCAAACCCTCATGCCACACACGATCAATGGCCTTAGAAATATCAAGCGCAACAGCTCTTGACCCTCCATGTTTCGCGACTGCGTTATTCCAAATATGGGTGACATATGATAGAAGGTCGCATGTTGATCTTTATTTTCGAAAGTCATATTGATGATCGCTCAAGATGTTAAACCCTTCCGAATATTGGAAGTTCACGGTTCACTGGTTATTTTGTTAGATTTTTCTTGCCCTTTTTGAGAATAGGCTGAACCCGAGCAATCTTCCTACAAGAAGGAAAAACCCTTCATCAAGAACAGACGCTTTGTTGATATTGAGCTGTTTCAGAATTCGCCTGACTAGACGTTGTCGAAAATTTTCGGCATTGTGGATTCTAGTATGGAAATAGTGGGTGGTGCCAATCCCAGAAAATCGACTGTAGCGTGGAAAGCAAATTGTTCAGCTAGTAGATTACTTTTTTCTATGGCTGTTGCAATTGAACCATCTGCTTTTGTTAGTGGTGAAATTGTGAATTTTGTAAAGTTTTGATTAACAGATTCAGCTACCTACCAGAAGGATCTAGACCCTTTGGGATTGGCAAGCAGTTTATCTCTAGTTCTCTGATTGTGGCGTTCTTTGCTTTCATTCATCCTGAGTTTGCAGCTGTTGCGAGCATTAACAAACCTAGTTCGGTTTTCAGCAGTGGGATTTTTGAGCCACTGCCTGTAGGCGAGATTTTTGAAAGCGACAGCTTGGTCGCAAATTTTTGTGAACCAAGGTTTGCCGTTAGAAGTTAATAGTAGCTATTACCAGATTCATCGGTGATGTGTAATGAACTTAAATGGTGACCGAGTTTACGTTGTTTCCGCCAACAATTCAATATTTCAGATTGTTGTTTTCAAAAGTTGTTTCTAACCCATAAACATTGACTAAACAATCATGTATATTCTCAAATTTCGCAATATCACGTGATACCATAGGAGAATCTATACCTCCAACATCTCTGATATTGATATGATCCTACTTCAGAACTCCTCATTTGCGCTGGTCGCAGTGCTGTTGTGACCACACAAGCGAAGCAAAACTGCCATGAATTGATGGTGAAATATTCACTGAGAGGGCTATATTTGTTGATTTTCACTTCGATAAACACAACTTCTTTCAGAGTCTAACCTGTGAAAACATTATTCGTTTTCTGACTGAAAACGTTCAGGTTTATATAGATAATTTATCTGAATCAGGTTAGTAGTTATACTAACGCGGTTCTAGATACAGTTCATCAAATTCTCTGCAGTCCATCGAGTTCTCTCAACCCTTAGCAGTAGGGGTGACGTAGGTACGTGAAAAGTTGCCGTAATTGCTTAAGTGTACCCCTGAAACAATGGAACGTTAGTTCTTATGCACCCCTGTTAGTTCTTGTAGATCGTCAATGACCATAAGAGAAGTGCCAAAAGGGCCCTAATGAAGGGTGAGAAGACAATGGAAGCACGTAAATTCTTGAGCAACGGCGTCGATTGTCATCAATTACCAGAAGGGTGGTGGCCGAGAAGTGTAAAAATGACCTTAATAGGTAACTCCTTAGTATAGAAGGTGTTTTGTGCCAAAAGGGCACAACCGATTGAGACCAGCCGAGCCACGCCTCGCCCACATTATATTCGTTGTGACTCCTAATATTTCCTCCGTTTAAAGTGTGCTACTTCCAAACAACTCCATGTTCACTTTCAAGACGTTATGAACTTGCATCATTCGATCAAAGAAAGTCACAACTATCTGCCTCACTTCATTGGAAAATTATTGATAGCCTGAATGTGGATTTTCTAACGATTGGTGATTTGGTGATTTTCACACCATCTTAAAATTTTGTACAGGCATTTTTGCTGTGTTCCAGTGTTCAGAGGTACACTCTCTCTCTATCTCTCTCTCATATTATTGGACGTTGCTTTCCACTCTGGCGCAGTTGTCCAGACTCCTCCTATCAAAGTTGACAGGAGCTTCGTCAGTGATGGGGGGCAGCGGTCTTGCTCGAATCAATGCTGCACCCCTTTCTTGTCGAACTTTTCTATTATGAGGACAATTTAATTTTTTCATTAAGTCGCCTCCTGCTCGGGAGACCTTTTGATTTTTCCACATATCTTTCATATAATTGGTGCAATCCTATTCCCACGTGGACATCCGGTCCTCCCCGGCCTCTAACCGGCGTGGATGGGAGTACATGTTATGTAAATCCATTTTAGCACTCTACGTGGACATCCGGTCCGACCCGTCCTCCAACCGGCGTGAAAGAGAGTGCTATTTCTCTTTGAACACCATCCACCGCCATATCAGGTAAGAAACTCAGTGTTTGATATATGAATTCATTCTAGTCGCAGGCACCATTCTATTAGAATAGTTGCACAATTCCTGAACTGCACTTGGTGAGGCAGAATCCGCTCTGTGTTGTTTTGCTGGGGGACCTGCATCATCATCCGGCTTGCAGGACTGCATTTGATGACGACGCATTTCATCTTTATGGCTGAAATTCTTACCGCCTCTATCACACGGCAACATATTTGTAGGGATATTCAGTTAACGTGATATCAAACCTACTCCTTTGAGTGAGCGGCCTTCCTTTTATACGTTCTTTCAAAAAGTGAGAAAGAAAAAGAGATTGCACAGGCGCCTTCAAACTCACTACAGCAAAGGCATCTGATATTGCAGAAGGTCACTCAAAATTGAACAAAAAACGCTTTCCAAAAGCCTCTATTCTGCGCAGTTGAAGGTCGTTCAAGGTCGAATTCCTATATCTTCGAAATAGCTGCGACACATAGCTGGAATTCATTCGTGATTAAAGTCACACTGTCAAAAATATGACTCAAGAAGAAGAAATTTCAAGATAACCGCGTGATTGGCTCAAGTTCATTCGAGATTAAATTCACCCTGTCGAAAATATGGGGCGTGAATCAAAGTCGTTCAGAGGTTGAACCCAAAACACCACCCCAAAGTAAACTTGTCTACGTCGTGCGACGTAGGTGAAGGTCGTTTCGAAGTTGAGAGTGGTGGGAGGTGGTTCTGGAATAGGCTCAAATCAACTACTCAGGCTGTTGGTAATTAATCTGCAATCGTTCTTTTATGCGGAATGTATCATGAATAAATTTGCTAATACCGGTCATAGGGAAGAGCCTAACGGAGGACTCTCTGTCTGTAGATTTCATTATGAAAAGTTAAATATGTGTTTTTCAGAGTGTGTGACGTAATGTGCCTGTATTTTTTCATAGATGAAAATTTATGAATGGGTATGTTGAGGTTGTGCGATTTCATATCTAAACGAACAAGGAAATTGGTTACGTTATTTTTCGAATTTTCTATAATATTCACTAGGTGATCAAAATTCCCCACATACGATTTTTCCACATTGATATTGAGTCGCATTATGGTTGTGGAATATTTTTTGACCTTTATTGTGGCAGAATTCACGGCATTAACTATTGCTATAAGTGGTATCTCCGATTTGTGAATCTTTGGCAAACCATACAGTTTCGCGTTGACTTTGTCTGCTGGTGTTTTTATATTGTACTCGTTTCTCACAAAGTTCCGGACAGCATCAATTTTTTTCTACGGTTTGGTTAGTATGACTTGTTCAGGTATATCATGTAGAATGTGTTCCACGATTATTTCATTGCTTGGTAGTGACTTCGGTGTAGTAGTAGAATTGAACCTTCTATTGAATACGCATTGTGTAGCAGTTGTTTTGTAAAAGTTTCGAATTTTCCCCTATGGGTGTCAATTTTGAGCTTCATGTAATTTGATGATTATTAGGGGGTAACTTTATCGATTTTCAACCAATCTAGTTTTCCAAAGCAATAAAATTTTCATAAGGTTTCCTCACCGTAGGGGGGTATTATGTTACAATGTGATGTTTAAGGAATGCTAATTGAAAGCAATTGTTCACTGTTCTCAAGCTAATTTTTATACTTCACTACACTGTTATGATAAAGATCAGTATTTTTTAATATTGACGCCTGCTTGATGAAGCTTTTCTCTGGAAAAAATTCTTCAATATTCATTTTTCAGTAATTGCACTGCTTTCTATCGTTTCAAAATGAACCCGAAATGCATAATGATATTATGTACTGTCTCCGATATCATCGTATAATCTCGAATTTCAAAGGATTGAGTTTCCCGAAATCTGTCAGAAATCATGCGGATCGTGGAATAGACATTGCTGAATCTCATTAAACATAGCCAGGCAGTTGGGTGTATTAGTGCGGTATGTGTATGAGATATATGTTCGGAGAATACACAATTACAAACATAATTCATAACGGGTCGGGTATTGTCAACCAGAACATAGCATTTAGCACCAAATTAGGGTGGTTTATTGATAGGTTCATGTAATATCTATGTATAATACTCAAATCAAAATAGTTTTACTGAAATATTGAAAAGAGGCTTTTCCTCTGGTTACGTTGATAATGCTGTAATAGAATAAACTGAAGCGAAATTCATTATACTTATTGATCATTGTCATTTTTCTACGGATTTTTGTGTATCAAAGCATATGTCAGATACAGACGATTACATAAATGAAGACACTCTTATTGAATTCATATATCAAACAAAAAAATTTGTTACTGGGTTTTTGTCAACCTTGAGGTCCTTTCTCTACGAACGACACCTAACACTCAAAAGTTGGAATTTGTTAGTTCTGGAGTGAAACGAGTTCTTACCTTTCGGCGTACGATTTTAGATCCTTCAAAAACCATGTAGCTTGGAATGATACAACCTTAACTCTCGTTTGGTATCGTAGGACGAAGAGGAGTCAATCGTTCACATCTGTATTACTTGAATATTGCACAGAAAAAAGGATAAAGGAGTTGTTCGTAGTCAGCAATAGAAATTTCCTCAATCTCTGACGTGTGTCTATGAGTTTCCGATTACACGTTCGTTTCTGAATCACAGAGAAGTGAAGTTTTCGTTGGAACGCTGTGTATACTGATTGTGTCACTTTATTGATGTATTCTACTTCAATAACATACATACATGTACATACATGTGTGTATGATATGTCGATTATATTTCAGAACTCATTAAAAACTCACAAACACATCAAAACCTTGAAAATTCTCATTCTGTTAATTTTCACTCGTGGATGATTTCATTACTGAAATGTGGTTTCATACCAAAGGTTTCTCGCTCAACTGTTTTGTTTGTTTCAGAATTAGCTGGCACTTCTGGAAGTCCTGTCAAATTTGATAGCAGGGGAGATGGTCTAGCCAGATATGATATTCTCAACTACCAAAGACTACTCAATGCGTCTGGTTATCATTACCGAGTAAGTGATGTTTTGCATTTCACTGTTGAGCTCAAAATTCTTAATAATTGCTCTCATGACTTTCATGTTGATGTTGAAAAGAAATCATCATCTTAACTATTTCCCAATAGGCTAGAAATAAAATCATAAATTTTTTGACATGGTTGCGTACACACATCTCATATTGCTATGGGAAAATATATGAGATTTGATAACTTGTTTACTTCAAACATTTTATCTAATATACGGATGTTTTCTAGAGATGATTTGTGTTTAACTTGTTTCCATCTGGCATAAGAGTCCTATATTTTCACGACGTCTATGCTTCTGCAATGTAACTACTTTGAATATAAACTTTCATTTCTTCAGCGAAGTGCGATCCAATCTTAGACACTCGAATGGGATCAGGGTTGTAATGATACCTCAATCGAATGATAAACGATTTTCCTTTCCAATTTAACCTTCATTCCAAAATTGAGGCAGTGAGTAACATGAAACGATTGTTTATTACAAGTCAACTTGAAACAAAACATTATTCTTACCGAACGCGGCATCGAGCATTTGATTGTACAGATGAGGATATTGAAAATATGATATATACAAGGTACCTGCTTCGACTTAACACGAGTGGCACCACGACTTGGCCTGGCAAGGATACCATCGTCATATTCCATCCAATAAACATTGAACAATAATGAATTATACAAAAGAACCTTTATTTTGAATCATTCTGTCCTTTGGTAAAAACCATATGAATATTCGTTCGGTAGTTTTTGAGTTCATCGCGTTCGGACACACAGACAGACGCGGCAGGGGAATTTTGTTTTATGATTTTTGACAATTTCCTTCGAGCTCAAAATGTAGGACACTAAGATAAAGTTGACATTGAAAAAACTATTTTCCATTTCAACAACTATAAATAATTGAACAAATGATATATCATAATTCCATATGTTAATAGAGGAAAAATTAGAACTCTTGGCGTGAAATGAATCCAATGAACCGCTTTATACTCACCAAAACCAAAGCACTGTCTCTCCACGCACGTTTCGCTACTAGAATTAGCATCTTCAGGAAATGTCCAAACTCAGTTTCATATTCGCGATCTAAGGCTTTATGCCTAATAAGGCAGAACTTCTTCTTCTACTTCAAAGATTCAACTTTTGTATATCACCATGCCAAACTCTTTACAGGAATTTCTCATCCAGATTTTTCATATGCTGTCACACACACACACATACCCATCTAATGAAATCAGCATAACCTCTGGAACATTTAGACTTGTATTAAGTTCATTTTCTCCAGATAATCATACCTGATGATTATAATTTTCTCAAAAAAAACGGTTATCAGCTGTCGTTCATATGAAAGACTTCCTTCGAAAGTAATAGCATCTGCAAACTAAGAATGGATGATGATACCTTACCTTGGAATGTGCTACTTTCAACTCGGGTTAGACAATGAACACTAATGGTTTTGGAGCAGGGATTAAACCCGCATTCATAATAGTAGTGATTCGATGAATGAACCAGTCAACAGGCTACCAACTGACTAAAGATCGATATTTTCTCCCAAATATAATCCGCGAATAACGTTTTCACCAATAGAAAATAACTGAATGACATCATCTTACTAATACTCTGCAACAATTTTCATTCGTCTTCAATTCAATCGTTATTCTGTAGATAGCAATGAAAGTAAAAATACCTACAGTGAATTATCATTGATGCCAATTGATTTTTTGATTTCTCTCATTGGACCAAGTTCATTTTAAGAGTTACTTCGATGGGTTGTGAATGAGTTAGATCATTATTTTCAGTACCAAGCAGTCAAACAAAAATCCATTGTTAATCATATTCAAGTAAAATCGATTTATGTTACAAGTTCGGACTTCACTGTCTGAAAAAGTGTTAACAAATTTGAAATCTGTGGAAGAACATATGACGTATTCTCGCTATTTT
>WOGL01001719.1:0-10882 GCA_015342145.1 Leptinotarsa rubiginosa | reverse complement strand
TGTTATTATGTTGCTGAGTTGTCTTATCATGTATATACACGTGGATAGTCGCTTTGATGATTTGTGAATATGCGAAAAGAATTTCAAAACAAAACAACAGTAACGATTGAATGGAACCATTAACAATGATTCAGTTCACCTAGTTCAGGAACTACCTATCGCTTGATGAAACACTTTTTCCATAATTCCAAAATCGCTCAATCCGATTTCTCAGAGGGAGGTATCATAGAGAAAACTCCACGCGACCCTCTATGGCGTTCACAGGTCTCCAGCTCTGCACGAAAGAGCAGAGATCGGCTCTCTCTGATTCTTTGCCCGGGCAACGCACCCCCTAGCGGAGCTCTTTTTCCCACCCCGTTTAACCTAATACCTTCCCCCCGGAGCTCCGAGCCGAATTTTTACGGGGCTCCGGGACATCATTGTGTCTTGTCTAAACATCCCTGTGTACGTCTGAATCCGGTCCTAGCCCGAGCTGTCGCTCACATTGCGGAAAGTCCTAGGATAGGCCTAGTCAGACCTATAATTCTAAAAAAAAATTAACGATCAATTTGTAATCACTAGTTCTAGGTATGTATTGAGACGACATGGCTAGCACAAGTTGAGTATTCAGATCAGTTTCAATTCAATGTATTCCCACCTCTACCCAAGTACTATACATTGTTTCAACAGCATGGTCATCGGAATGTTAACTATAAACTTAAAAAAAAATCTAGTGTAGCATTCATAATGGCAACTATTACTCGGGAAAGCTAGCTTCCATGGCGGGAAATTGATATATCAAAGCTATTTTTTGTATTTGCTGGGGTCTACAGGTGTTCATTCATGAAGTTTCGCCTACAACAGCGTTGAACGTTATCCCAAAAAACTCACCGCTCTAGTTGTCTTCATACCAGATACTAGTGTTTTGGTTTGGATCTTCGGTTCAATTCCATCAGCTATGGGGGTGGTTTCGTTTTTATTGATTGAATAAATGACCTGATTTCTGGTAATGAAGTGCAGGTAGCCAGACTCCGTCTATGTTGATTTCATCTTTCTTCTGAATGAAATTATCTCTGTATTGGGGAGACAATAGAAAAGTAAAAACACACAAGAAATGTCAACCGGGAATGTAAGGAACCAACAGAAATGAAATATGGCCACCAGCACTCATGAATACACGAATCAGGACTGTTAATTCAACCAATAGCAATAAAGACACAAACCGAACAATGTAGCTGTGAAGACAACTAGATCATTTCGACTGTTGCCTCATTGCCTTTGATAATGTTCACCGTCGTGATAGACAAAACGTCAACCATACAAATCTGCAGATCACGATCAACAAAGCCAGAAAATAGCTTCAGCACAGAAAATACATGATACTCATACTCGATTGAATAGAACTCGCCGATACTTGGTGAAAATCCATATCAAAACTCATTAATATAGTTAATTGTATGAATTTTACTATGGAGGGTTTTACAAAAACCGCGGTTTTTTTATTTTGAAAACATAATAACATATACATATATACAGGGTGTGAGTCTATATAAACTTGTGTCAGGAAATGCTTCGTTTTGGACATACAGGGTGTTCCGCAAAAAATTAATTGTGCGAAATTAAGTACCCGGGGTTTTTTTGACGTGAGAAATCACAATTTTGTAATAATTTTTATGGAACATCTAGAGGGAGCTGCATTCTCTGTCATTATTCATTTTAAATTGCCCTAACTTTTTCGACAGTAAACTTTTGGTACTTTTCATGAAAAAACCTAATTCCCAACCTTTTCCACTCCTTCAACAACGCTGGAGGTGAAGGTTATCGAGATATTTACAATTTTCCATATCGATGCATATCACTTAGCTTATATCGATGCATATCACTTAGCTTCTAGGGCGATAATTGAAGTTCCTGAGAACATTATAAAACTAAGTATGTGGTGGATCTCATCAAAATGAACAACTTTTCAACTCCTTCTTTTGAAATGTTTATCAAAAATTCATTCGTCTTCGAGATTCAAATTGTTGAAATTTTTCAAAACATTGTTGGTTTTTGCTTTATATTTTTTTCAATTTCAGTTATTTGTATCTCGAAAACGAATGATTTTTTGATGAATATTTTAAATAAAAAGTAGTTCATTTTGACGAGATCCACCACATACTTAGCTTTTGTAATGTTCTCAGCAACTTCACTTAGCACCCTAGGAGCTGAGTAATGCATCGATATAGAAAATTGTAAATCATTCGAAAACGATTACCTCTCGCGTTGTTGAGGAAGTGTACCTTTTTTACTTGGAAAAGAAATGGAAAGTAGGTTTTATCATGAAATGTACCAAAAGTTTCCTGTCAAAAAATTTAGGGCAATTTGAAATGAACAGCGTACGCAGCGCCCTCTATATGTTACATAGAAATCAATAAAATGTATGATTTCACACGTCGAAACAACCCCGAACACAAGTTCATACAGACTTTTTTTTAATTGTCTCAGGAATACGTCACTAATACAGTGAAGATTTTCACGGTTGATGGAATATGTGAAGTTGCTTTTCCGGGTTTTCATCCGTTGTGTATTTTCTGAAGGTCGACCTTTCACCATCATCTCAGATGGAATTATCAAGACTTACGTCTTGCTAGTTACGTCTTACGAAAAACGAGCGATAACAAGTCTTGATAATGTCATATGAGATGGTTGAGAAAAAATAAATATCAGTCAAAATTCTACAACGCTTTCTTTCCCGAAAGACAAAAACTCAACTGTTGAAAATAATATTCCTTTCATTTCTTTAATACCAGTAGAATGATGGGTGAAGTAGTATCTTCAGTGTTTTTTTGTACTCTTTCTCACACCAAAAACAAATATTGATATATCATAAAACTCACTTGGAATAGTTTTATGAGACTATATACAGTATCACGCAAATTCAATTCATTTAATTTTTACCTCAAGTGGTTCTTTTGAGAATCTCACAATAGCCACAGTAACAGCCAAGTCTCGAAAAGTTACCGTTTTTTCCCACCACGTTTTATTCATTTGTAAGTATATTTCATACTCAACTTGTGTTAGTTATGGACTGTAGCGAAAAATTTTAATTTTTTTTCAGTTATTTTAATTTCTGTGTATTCGTCATATTGTCTTGTCACAGACTGAGAGAGAAGCTGAATGAATGAGTTTTAGCAAATTGTCCGTCCAAATTTCAATTGATACTCCACGGTAGATTATATAAAATTATGAAAATATATTCTATCCATACTCTGGAAAGGCAGATGGAAGGCGAGGCGACGTTTAAAATTATCTATATTGTCATTGAATATTTTTGCAACTTGTGTTGCAGGACTATTAAAAGATTTTGCTTCATTTGTATGACATTATTATTCATTCTGAAGTACATAAACATGGTTTTCTTTGGTATAATCACCAAATCACCAAGTTTTGAGTGAATCAGCAAATTTTAGGTGAATCACTAAAATTTTGAGAGAATCAACAAATTTCCAATTATTCACCAAATTGTCTGTTGATCAACAAAGTTATAGTCAATCACCAAAATTCAGATGAATCACCAAATTCAAAGTGAATCGTCCAATTTTAGGTGAATCATCAAATTTTCAGTGAATTAACAAATTTCAGGTGAATTGCCGATTTTTTTATTGATCAATTGATCACCAAACTTCAAGTGAATCACCAAATGTTTAATGAATCACCAAATTCAGTACATCAACAAACTTTCAATCGATCACTAAATTTTTAGATCATCATCAAACTCCAGGTGAATCAGAAAATATCAAGTGAGTCGCCAAATTGTTAGTTGGTAGCCAAACTTCTAGTGAATCACCGAATTTTTGGTGAATCACCAAATTTCAATTGAATCGCTCACTCGTAAGTGAATCACCAAATTTCAGAACAATCGCCAAATTTCAAGTGGACCATCAAATTTTAAGTGAAACGCCAAATTTTCAGTTGATTGACAAGTTTCAAGTGAATTACCAAATTTCAGATGAATCACCAAATTTCAAGTAAATAATCAAAGTTTAAGTGAATCGCCAAATCTTAGGTGAATCACTGAATTTCAGTTGATCACCAAATTTCAGGTGAATCATCAAATTTCAGGTGAATCACCAAATTTTGAGTGAATCAACAAATTTCAGGTGAATCCCCAAATTTTTATTGATCACCAAAATTCAAGTGAATCAACAAATGTACATTGAATCAACAAATTCAGTACATCACCAAATTTTCAGTTGATCACCAAGTTTTTACATCATCACCAAACTTCAGCTGAATCACAAATTTCAAGGGAACCGCCAAATTGTTAGTTGGTAGCCAAACTTCAAGTGAATCACCAAATTTTTAAGTGAATCATCAATTTTCAGGTGAATCACCAAGTTTTAAGTGAATTATCAAATTTCAAGTGAAATGATAAATTTTAGTTTTTCGAAAAACTTCAAGTGAATTATCAAATTTCGAATAAATAACCAATTCGTAAGTGAATCACCAAATTCCAAGCGAATCACCAAATTTCAAGTAAATTGCCAAATTTTTAGTTAATTGACAAGTTTCAAGTGAATTACCAAATTTTGGATGAATCACCCAATTGTGAGTGAATCGACAAATTTAAAAGTAATCACCAAACTTCAAGTGNAATTTCAGTTGATTACTTCAAGTGAATCACCAAATTTTGAGTGAATCACCAAATTTCAATCAATCAAACAGTTCTTATTCAATTCATTTTATCACCGCTACCGTTGGGTATCAAGTGCTTTGTGGTACATGCGCAGAACCGCCACGTTTTTTGTCTCTCCGTTCTCAATTTTTTCGCGATTTGCTGTCTGCGCATCGTATTACAGTGTGATTAGTTAATTGTCCTGTCTTCTGTGTTCCCTGTGTCGCTGCTGCTGCTGCAACCCCCAATGTAGCGAGTTCTGGAACTCCTTTACACCGCGGTAAGTGGCAGCATCTCCCCATGTTCGTTCTGTCTGTATGTTTGTCAGTCCGTGTGCTGCCTGTTACAGAAACATTAATATATATAGCCTGAAGCTCTTTTCCAAAGAAATTTTCCTTCTTTCTTTTCAACCAGCTCAATCGTTCAAGTTGCCGGTATCTGTCGAGCCAGCTTTAGAAACATATTGAAATGTTTCAGTCTGACTTGAACAGTATCTAACAATCAAATTAATAACTGCATTTCATTGGAAATTCACTGCAAGATGTTTCAGAAATGGACAAAAACTCATCGAAATGTTCAACAATTGTTGAAGTCATCACAATTAATTAATCATTTCAGTTACAGCTTTCGGAAAATTATTTTTTTGCAGATGCCTACTTTTTGGGTCTTCGAAAAGTTGTCTTTCAGTAGGATTGTTACAGATATTATTTTTTCTTCGATATTCTGGTTTACAAAACCACACAAATATTATTCAGAACATAATCTACAGAAAAAGTGCAGAACAGTGGTGCTTCATGTACTGATCATACAGAATACTACCAATATCAAAAAGTGCTAATAGAAATGCCTCAGAAATTATTTATTTCCAATACGAATTTATATATGGAAAGATTAGGATCAGCTGATTCATACGTCGAAATATTCAGGGTTGATGTTCAATTAGTATTTGCTACTTCCAGAAACAAATGTGCGCCACTGGAGAAAGTAGAAAAAAACCTGGATATTTCCCCTTTTATCAACTGTACTGAAGGAATTGAAGAGGTGAGCGACTGTAAACATACTGAAAGTGAAATCAATTCCTTGAATTTGGTCGATATATTTCATTATGATTCCATTCACGTTATTCATATGTCACAAATACCACTCTGTTCAGAAAATAAGAAGAATTTTCATTTTTTTCAAAAAATATTCATTTATTCATCAATATCCATTTTGTCCCCTTCAAAACAGTCACCTTCAGATGTGATACACTTGTGCCAGCGTTCTCAATCTACGAAGCGGTTCTGATATGCACTTTTTGGTATGCCTTTGAACTCTTTCAGCGATTTGGTTTCTATCTCTTCAATCGCAGAACGAAAAGTGAGTAGGTGCATTATCGTGATGCAAGATAAACGCCTTACTTTCATAGGTCTGTATCTGTATCGCCAGATATTTCTTCGACGCCAGCTTCCTAGAGTCGCCCAGGGTGATCATGACAAGATTACATCCTTTGATTTCATCCCATCTCTTTAGGGATTGAGCATGGGTGTGACGTTTGGCTAGTTCCGCAATTGTCGAAGTCATCAGGTCGTAAGTGCCACTGGGTCCTGAAATTCTTAGTTCAGCTGCTTTCTTCGCTAAAGAGTCGGCAATGCGACTCTAGTACTAGACCTGAGGTAACCACGTTGTCCGTTCGAGGCTTATAGGGCTTGTCTGCTATCAGTGCAGGTTGTTATGTTTTTGCCAGAAATTCCTGTCTTGGTTATTTCTTTTGTGGCGATTGAGATACCAGCCAGTTCTGTTTGGGCCAAGCTGGTATTTTTTCCAATTCTCTCCACTCTCTCCTTAGGCTGGAGTGATCTGGAGTACACTACACATCCCGAGCCTTCTTTAATTTTTGAGCCGTCTGTATATATGCGTATTGCATCTGTAGCATCTGACTCAGTGTTCTGTTTTATTTGTATTTTGTTTGGTTTATTAAACACAAACCTGAGTTCAATTGCATCACTGGTTGCCTGCAGCAGAGGTTGCGCAGTAAGCGCTTATAGCCATAGCCTCAATTGACCCATTTCTACTTCGAGGTACACACCAGCCGTGCGCAATCGTAACATTAACGCAACCTCCTTAACGTACAGTTCCTATCGAGGATAGTATCAAGGTATTTAACCTCTTCACAGAAGTTTAGTTTGCTTCTGAAGATTACTGGAGGCTTTAAGCACGATAAACTTCTTTTCCTGGTGAAAAGGACCAAATCAGTCTTCTTGGGATTGATCGACAGTGAGTGTTCCTTACACCATACCTCAGCCCATCCTGCGCTCTATCGCACAGTTTGTTCACAAATTTGCCGTTCTACAAGATGACTATGTCATCTGCATATGCAATTGTGCAGAATGCAATATTGTTGAGGTGATTAATGAGGGTATCCAAAACTATGTTCCAGAGAAGCGGTAATAAGACTCCTTCCTGTGGACATCCCCTCATGCCCAGTCCTCTCACTGTGTGATGTGATGTTTAGTTGGCTTTTGAAGATTTCGGGAGGTTTTAAGCCCGATAAACTTCTTTTCTTGGTAAAAAGGACCATTTCAGTCTTCTTGGGATTGATCGACAGTGGGTGTTCGTTACACTATTCCTTAGCGCATCCTGCGCTCTATCGCACAGTTTGTTCACAAATTTGCCGGTCTGCAAGGTAACTATGACATCTGCATATGCAATTGTGTAGAATCCATTATTGTTGAGGTGATTAATCAGGGTATCCGTAACTATGTTCCAGAGAAGGGGTGATAAGACCCCTCCTTGTGGACCAGTCCTCTCAATGTGATGTCTTCTACATTGATACTCATTGCTCTACTAGAGAGCATCTTGAGTATCAATTCTCCTACTGCCAGTGGTACATTCCTGGAGTGTAGTTGCTGGTTAATTGTTGGAAAGGTTTATCAAACGCTCCCTCGATATTTATAAATATACCCAGGGTAGATTCTTTGTTGTCCAATATTCTCTAGATTCTGCCAACCACTTGGTGAAGGGCCGAATCAGTAGACCTTCCCCCGGAGTATATGCATACTGATTTGGATGAAGTGGGTTGTAAACTAGTACCTACTTCATCTCTTATGTACCGCTAACACAGCCTCTCCATAGTTTTTAAAAAGAACGATGTGAGACTAATTGATAAGGTGTAGTCCATCCTACTTGGTTTGGGTATAAATACAACTCGTACTTCTCTCCACTTACTGGGAATATACCTCAGAGCTAGAGGGACTCTGAATATTCCAACCAGGTGCGACATAAAAATATCCATTCCCTATTGAAGTAGGTCCTGGTGACTTGAAGGGGGAAAAGCCCGATATGGCTCATCTTATCTTGTCTTCGTCAATTACTGCACCAGGTATGGCCCTTACAAGCAAATCTGGATCTCCGTTGATATTATTGACAATTCCTGAGTGATACTCATGTGAAGGTTTTTTCGTCTAAATGCCCAAAATTAACAAAAATTCGCATGGCATAGGCCAACCGATATGCCGATATCGTCAGCAACTTCCCTAATTTGATTTAACGATTCTCAATTTTCTTCACTTTCTAAAAATTTGTATCGATTTTTGATGTACTGGGGCGGTCAGGGCGGATGTCATTATACACATCTTCTCGACCATCTGCGAAAGGCTTGTACCACTTGTAATCATTTTTCTGACTCAGAGTACAATCATCATATGTCAGTTTCAACATCTTAAGTGTTTTTGAGCACTCAATTTAATTGTTTCACACAAAATTTTATTCAAATTCTTTGATCCATATGTTCCAAACGAGTGTATATCAACATAAAAATCACGTTACCTACCTGAGAAATTTGAACATTCTCCTCATTTTTTGAACAACCCAGATATATCTATCGACTTCTCGTATTCTAAGTATCCACTGCGTACTTCTACTCACAGCATGGAACAGTAGTGTTTTCGAAATCAGAAAAAACATTTCAGAAGATCCAGGATTTTTTATCTGCCTCCTTCGTTGTTTACTGAAACATAATTTGAATTCCAGAGTAATATATGAAAATGAGTTCATCTTCATTCCAGTCGATAACAAAGGAATTCGATTTGCATCATCCCCTATTGTTTGTCATTTCCAATCAGTTCTTAATATCATATTGAGCACAAATCAATAATAATTACATTGAATCCTCAAGGGAATATCAGCCTGTTTTGCATAAACTCCACATTCAAATCGACCCACTTCGAAGATCTGGCGGGGCGTTTGGAACAGGCCCCATGGGGTTATTAAAGTAACGTTTTAATTTTCGCGTCTGAAAATGTTCCCCTCTTGGGTAGTCTGAATTTTGGGCACTTGAACGGATGAGCTTCAACCCCGGTTTGGTTGTCCAACCAATTCATCAACTATTTTATAATAAATGTTTGTTACTTCCTGTTCATGCTTTTCTTTTCCCGGGTGGTAACTCTTACAAGGTAGTTGCTGAAGTCAGCTAAAATAACATGACTGATAACTGAGCAGCGATATGTTCCTGAATAACTTATCGTTTTCATTTTTTTCAATACATGTGAATATGACTTTTGTATCAACTATTTTGATAGAAAAATCAAGAGTAACAACCTAGTTTCAAAAATTTCAATTTTGACCAAAATCATTCCAGAAGTTGAACAATTCAAGAATTATTCTTTGGCATACCCGTCAGAAAAATTTTCTAGATGATGAATTTGAAAACTATCACTAAATTTTCTCAGTAATATGACGTATTATTCAATTATCTATAAGATATTCTCATTGACAAATTGAAGCTCAAATACTTCAAGAGGGTCTTTCACTAAGCGCTTCCTATTTATAAATTTAAATAAAACAAAGCAACGCGAAATCAAATGCCTTGGATTATCCTGCACACTCTCATAGACAGCGGCGATGTTTTCAGCAGATTTGCACGTTTTATTGAATGCTATAGCTGTCCATGGTGATTTGGCACAATAGACTGAATAAATGACAACTATTTAGACAAATGTAGCTTCAGTAAAATGGCCGTTATAAATTGTCAAATAACCTTTTGGAAGACCCCATATAAGACTCTCCATAGATGAATATGGAAAGTACTTGTGAAGTAGATCTAGAATCTAGAATCACGACATCCAATGTTAGCTTACTCCTTCGTTAAAAAGTAGCGTTTGCCAAGTTTCACCAATATTGACCTGGTCCAGCTCAACACCGAAAAGAAAGCATATGTCAAACTAATTTCATTATTGATTGATTACAGTTAACTGAGATTGTTCGTGAAGTGAAAATCTACAAGATGCGAATTTCATTGATTCACAATTTTTCGCTTTTAATTGTCGGAAAAATAATATCGCAAAAATAAATTATACTCTTCGTTTCATTTCTTGTTATATGTCATTAGTAACTGGAGAAACATTGATTGTTTCAACACTAAGATGATGAGAAAGACGTTATTTATTCATGTTCCTCATGAAATGCTGGTCGAAGCCAAATATACCTTGTGAGAGATATCCCTTCTTTTTGTTCGCAATGAATGTATTCGTGCTCTTTCTACTATCGCTCTCTCCCATAATATGTACACTCATCATTTTTGTATTTTATACTCCTACATGTAAGTGAACTCGTTTGGAAACTAATTGCATCAAGCAAATATACAGGTCCAATTTTTTCAGATACCAAGTTGATTCAAATACCATGAAACAGTGTAGGTATTTCTTTAGCCAGTCGGGAATCCAAAAACACATTTCAAATTATTTATGAAATTTTATTTCATTAAGTTTTCATTGCAAAGCGTCCAGTTTTGGGTTGGTATAAATAAGGGTTGGAAGGAGATTTTCATATTTATTCTGAAAATATCTTAGTAACAGTTCAAAGATGAGTTTCAACAAAAACTGAAAATCATGGGGAATAATGTTAAATAATCCACGCCTTCTTCATAAAGCAGAGCTGACTGGATTAGGAATACAAATGAAAAAAAAGGCTTTGTTTTTTCTTCATAGATGTACTAACAAAAAAAGTGATGAAGACGTAGTTCCAAAACTTCCGAATCAACAAGGAAGTTAGGTTATAACGTCAAATTGTTTCGAATCTCCACGCAAGACTACATCTTGAGTATATATTTTTCTGAAGTAGATATTTGATTTTCCTACAATAAGAAGACAATATTGAGTTAAAATTTTCCAAATATAAGAAATTTTGAGTTATTTTCATCAAAGAGAAACTTGGAATATCATGAAAACAAAAAGGAACACAAAGAATAGTCCAGTCAAATTCATTTCG
>WOGL01001718.1:0-10887 GCA_015342145.1 Leptinotarsa rubiginosa | reverse complement strand
TGTTCGTATTGAATTGTAATCAGGCCATTTATGATATTTTTTAAAGTAGAGATATCGAAGAAATTTGTTTTCAACCTTTTCGATTTCTTTAAGAGTAGTTTTGTATTTTCCTGTCCAAAACTCCAGTTTCGGTCTAACTAGAGTATAGTAGAGTAATTTGAGTGTATTTACATCATTGAATTCACGCGTTTGTCTCATTAAATATCCCAACATACGATTTGCAGCAGTATATGCTTTGTGAAGCTAAAAGTACTATTATAAGTAATTTCTAAGTCTTTCACCTCGGTGTTTACATCCAGGACCTTTCCATCCATATGATATTCAAATTGATTTACGCGAGATTCATTAATCGTGTACTGTAGGCTTTTGAGTAAGACATTTCGTCTGGAACTGCGACAGATATCATCAAGGGCGATGCAACAATACTCTGTTTGATCGAATTATCTGCTTAGAGGGCGTAGAAAGGTCATATTTTCGAGCAAAATATAAAGCAGCAAAAGACCGTTGTTTAAACCGTTATTTCCGGCAAAAATTCCACATTGAATGTGACTGAGGCACTCTGAACTGAAACTGATATTCTGAGACAAGATGACAGGGTATGAAATGCTCAGAAAATCTGCAAACACTCGAAAGCGCAACAAATGCGCGGAGATTGTGAATTTACGCAATTCTCGCGTATTTTGCACTCTGTTGGCAACCCTGCATGAGATCGAGTCGACCGAGAAAGCCGAAATTACAGGCTGTCGACATTGAATGGAGGTAATTCAGGCATTTTAACACCACGTATTTTGAAAATACATATTAACAGGTACCTATCCCCGGATACGTAAAACGTCTGTTGGACGTGTTTTAATATTGGTTATTATGCGTTATTAGGCTCTTATGAAATTATATACACAACCGAGTTAGCTTTTTCAACGCCGCGCTCATTTCAAATTTATCATCTCGTTTTAATTATCTAGGTAAATGACGCTTCCTGAATCCATTCATGCTCGCCAGCTTCTGGATTAATTTTCTATTCGACACTGTATGATTGCTGCCAAGTCTGCGCTGTCGATATATAAATCAACATAAGGTTTGAATGACACCGACTTTCTGAATCCCCATAAAATACCTTGAATTCCTTTGAATGTTTGAAACTTTGCGAAAAAAATCCGCATCACAATCAATTATTGCCTAACCTTAATGATAAGAATTTGTACAAAACTGAAGAGTAACAATGATCATCCATTCATAACTTGCCTAGTCTTCGAAATCTGTAATATACCACGTGATCCTCAATCCGTGTTTCAGCACATCATTAAGACTGACCAACATACCTTTTCTCGCAGTCCTCACAGCCTAATTACTGAATTCTAAACTTCTTCGTATACGTAATTTTGCCTTTCAAGTTGATGTTCTATACGTTTTTCATTCGAATATCATATTCCATCAGAAAAAAAATATTACACACAGTACTTAGAAATTGAAACAATATATTTCTCACAAAAAAGCGATGGGTTATTCATTTTTTGCGTCTTGATTATTATTGAAAAGATATTAATTTGAAGATTCAAGATATTTCTCATTTATAATAGCATAACCAATGTGCAGAATCTTCAAATCAATATAATAAGTCATATAACTGATAATCCAACCAAATATTATTTTCCATTTCAACAAAATATTCTCAAATAATTCTTCTAGTATCAATCCGTATACAAATGGTAAGGGGTTCATCTATATTCTATAGTGACTTTTTTCTTTGCCCTTCATTCGATTTTGATATTGTAACAAATCTGAAGCCGCCCCTGACAATATGTCGGCCGGCGAACAAACACATGACGTCACCGCAAAGGAATGCAGTCGGCAACCGCCGGTTAAACTCTAGTCGAGTACCGAAACGACTACAGAATTCTAGAAAGATCGTTACCGATATATAAGGCCGGCTTCTCGACCCAAGATGGCAGTGGAGTTCAGGAAGTGAATCGAGCAGTTAAACAAGGAATTCAAAGTAAGCGTTAGTTGCTAAGGGTTGTAAACGAATTAGTTTGTGATTAGTGAAATATTATTCAAGACAGTTCAAGACAGTTAATTCTTTAATTAGTTACAATATATAGAATTGGAATACCTGACGTATCATTAGGTAATTAAAAAAAAACTCCACAAAAACACTGTCTCCCGTCGCGCATTTCGCCAATCAAGTTAATATCATCAGGATATGTCTAAAAACTGTCAACAGTCAAATCCAAATGATGCTTACATGTTTAGCAAAACTCACGTCAAGAGTCTGTGTTTTCGTTCTGGTGTGGGATAACTATTTCTATTAGATTCCTAATAGGTCTATAACAATATGGAATGCTGATGATGAATAACCCCAAATGTTTTGAGGGATATTATTATATATTGAGAAAGAATATAGGCATTGCCAATGAATGTTGTCAATAGATCGAAAGGAATATAAAGAAATGAGATGGAACTGACTAATACTGGATGAAAATCCATTATGACTCATATGAACACTAGTCACTAGTCAAGTGTAAATCTCACAAAAAAATGAGTTATAATACATTTGTTGTAATATTTAATGTACCTCTGTTGCAGATTTATCGAGTTTGATCCAAAACCTCACCTTGACACTATCCGTCATTAACAAAGGTTGGGCTCAACTGAGCAAACTGGTCCCATCCAACCGGCTGAAACGTGGAAGAGGATGTCAGGAGTCTTGGCAAGATGATGTTTGATTCTGAGACTCGCAGCAGTCCTGCTATTTTCTAACCACACTTTGAATTTCATAGCCTACATCAATCGCCCAATCTAAGTGTGGAAAATTCATTAATTACGCCCCTGTTCAATGCCAAATCTCATGTTTCTTCAAGCCAATTATTTATTATTATTGTAACGTCAAATGTTTCCAGTATATGTACATATCAACCGTAAGGATGCATTTTGCTAATTTATACATTTGATGAGTATTTTTCTTTTATTGAGTACAGGAAAAAGTGTATTTTTTACGCAGACCGGACATGAAAATTCTTATCACAGAGAAAGGTTAATTTATGTTCTATATCACAGATTACTTAATGTTTGATAGTGAAATGAGTCAGGAGTTCAGTGACGGAAATCCCATATTTTCCCTCTATTTGATTTCCTGAACCTGACCTATCCCTTACCAATCTAATAATAATAATAATAATTCATTCTCTTCTTGTTTTACATTATTGTACATAAATATGACACGGTGCAAAAGAAAAGCGGGGGAGAGCACACAAAATAGCGGAGATACGCATACAATTAGTAATAAGACTATAATTATGCTTACAGTAACCCATGGACAGAGCCCTGTGGCGCACTCGACCAGCGAAATAAAATAACTTCATGAAACGAAATGTAGCTCGACTATTTTGTTGTTCAAGCGTAAATGTACCGAGAGTATCACAAAACACCCACAGAAATAATCGCAAAGTTCCGTGAAGTTGATTACAAGTCGACTATAACGACTGCTCTTTCTTCGCTTCTCGGCTATACCTGGAAGCTAAATTGCACTTGATTGATGATTCCACAGGTGCAAAAACGCTCTCGAAAAGTTGATGATCGTCAGAGAGCAGATTATTCCCGTAAGCAAATGCAGCGATTAAGAGTCATTTAATTATTTTTAAGAGCTTAATCGAGTTGTTTAATTAATAGTTTGTCTACGGCGCGTCCCGGGGATATTGGTGGGTTGCCACTGGAGTCATTAATCAGGACGATGCCGACGTCCCCTGGAGCCTTCTGCTATTACGTTCAATCATTTCACGCACTTTTCGGACGTTCACCAGATTGGGGTTGAGATTGGTTTTTGAAAAAAGTGGTGTATGAATCTCGACGGATTTTGTCAACTAGAGCTGTTTTTGATAAGGTTTGGAAGCCGAAGGCGAAACAATTTCAGGGGGATTTCATTCCATACTACCGTTTCATCGCAACATAAATAACATTACATGTTGACAACTGATTGACAGACATGGTAACTAAAAGCCCGGTCAGAACGTGTGCTTCATTTGGTGAAGATTTCTTCTCATCAAACATTTCGACGATAAGTATATCCTTTTCATTTGCTTCAATGGAAAAAAAAATTTGCTAAACACACAAATCCAATGCGAAGGGCTGGATAACTTCAACTATACAAGCGAACTTCATAAAACTAAAGTCTTCATCAATTTTTTTAAAAAAGATGCACATGATTTTGAATAATCATCTGCAAGATACGATCTTGCAATGATTATGGCGTTGATGACAAATTGGAGGTACAAACTGCTAGACAAATAACCCTATTCAATAAATACCAAACTTTCGACTTTTTTCCCAGCCTCTCGGACATATCAATCACGAAACGCCGCGCTTTATTGAAAAAATCCATACCCCGCGATCGTAGCAGGCGAAATAAAAACGAAGTGCCGCCCCCCACGCACACACACATACCCGGCCATAATAATTGACGGCAGGTCGCGCAATGCCATTATCATGGAATTATCGTTTCAGTTTAGACCGCCGGCTCATTCATTATTGGGGAGTTTGGTGACAGGAAGGTGGGGGGCGGCCGCAGGGGCGGTAAGCGTTGCCAGCTTCCCGGGGGCGTGGTGCGATTCGCCGTCCGCAGAGAGAGGCATCTGCCAACGTATCGATCCTGCGAGCAATGGCGCGACGCATCTGGTTTTGACGTCGCCGCCGCCGTCGAAAATGTCGACGCGAGCGTCGAAAACAACTGACTCTTTTGAGAAACAGTGCGGATCTTGTTTTATATTTCTTTTATTTCAGATTAGAGTCAGAATAGGAAATATTTGAGAAACAATGACATTTCATAATTATAATGATGTTACATTTTTACACTAGTAGGGGTTCCGGAACTATAGCCATACAAGTGAAGTCACGAAACGGATCTAGGAACCGTCAGAAATG
This sequence comes from Leptinotarsa rubiginosa, assembly GCA_015342145.1. NCBI lineage: Eukaryota > Metazoa > Arthropoda > Insecta > Coleoptera > Chrysomelidae > Leptinotarsa > Leptinotarsa rubiginosa. The sequence goes on along the minus strand of WOGL01001718.1, from coordinate 5,973 downwards.
TATATAAAACCACAAACATTATTTACAAAGCGTCAAAACACCTTTACAAAGCATTAAAGAGCATTTACAGAGCATCAAAAATGTCTATAATGCGTCAAACACGTCTATAATGCTTCGAAAAGTGTCCATAAACGGCAAAAAGCGTGTTCTAAGCGTCAACTCAACTATAGCCATACAAGTGACGTCATGAAACGAATCTAGGAACCGTCAGAAATGTATATGAGAACACAAAAATAATTCACAAAGTGTCAAAACACGTCTAAAAAGCTTCAAAAACACGTTTACAAAGCATCAAAAAACGTTTACAAATCATACAAAATGTCTATAAAGCGTCAAAAAAGTCTATAATGCGTCAAAAACGTCTATAATGCGTCGAAAAGTGTCCATAAACGGCAAAAAGCATCTACTAAGCGTCAACTCAACTATAGCCGTACAATAGCCATACAAGTGAAGTCACGAAACGAATCTAGGGACCGTCAGATATGTATGTGAAATCACAAAAATGATTCACAAAGCGTCAAAACACGTCTAAAAATCGTCGAAACACGTCTAAAAACCGTCGAAAACACGTTTACAAAGCATCAAAAAGCGTTTACACAGCGTCAAAAATGTTTATAAAGCGTCAAAAAAGTCTTAACGCGTCAAAAAGTCTATAATGTGTCGAAAAGTGTCCAAAAACGGCAAAAAGCATCTACTAAGCATCAAATCGCCATATTGACGTTTCCAGACACTTGTTAATTGCGGTTTTGAAAAAAAATTCCGTATTCATTAATTTTGCAGATGTTTCTCAACCTGTTCGTATTCGAAAGAAAAGTTTGCAGATATTAAGACACAAAACAATTTTTTATAATTATCAAACCGGCACGTTGAATGTATTGTAGAATCTTAACTTTCAAATGGACACCATGTTTACAATAAAAATTGTATTAAAGTGTGATTCGAAAAAAATGAGTAACGTGTAATAGTTTCTTTTCGAATGAACTTCATATTAACAACAAAAAGTTTAATGTGTTGTATTTTCAATAAATGTATTAAATGCGAAGAAATGCAAAAATAAAACATAAAAATACTCTCATTTCAAATCTTCAGGACTCGCCCTGGAACCAAATTCAAACAATCGATTCCTGCAAGCACAACTGAAATATAATGAAAGAGTTCTTCAGAAATTATAGTGAAAGAAACGTTGAAAAATTCACGCCTAATGCTTTCAAAAGCGTTAGGCGTAAAGTGTATATTATCATTGTCAATCAATGCGTTCAAAGATTTTAAAGTGTCAGCAGTAAGGATTCAGCGATGACAACTCTGCGTTCCTGTCATTGAGCCAAAGTAATTATAGAATGAAATTCTGGCAGACAATACTTATTTCACTCACCACTCAAGCGCGAAACTTTTATCTGAAACACAAATCGTTCTCAAATAGAATGAAAAATGAAACATTTCTTTTTTTAATCAAACAACTATTTATTTTTGTTAGGAAAATCTATCTGAAATGAAAATTTTGTCGAAAATAAAAAAATGTGTACCGGGTGGCAACAAAATCACTGTACACGTCGCTATTGAGTTATTTGTGACGTGAGAAATTTTGATGGAAGATAAAGTTCATTGCATCCCAAATTTGTAATGTAACGTAATCATTCGGGAGGTTATGTAATTCTTTTTTTAAAGATATAAAACAAGTGACCAATTTTCTTCAGGATAGCGGTAAAGACAACTTGAGTAGTTAGAGACACAGGACCAAGATTAGGAACTTTGTTTTTGACAAACAATTCAAAAATTGAAGACTTTCACCAGGTAATACAAGGTGGTATTTTTGGACTTTCAATATGGTTGTATGGTTCATGTTCCTTTGTCACGTGGAAAGTGGAAGTTTCAAACTATTTCATTGTGGGTTAATAACCACTTGAAAAATAAACATTTACGAGGATTCGTACTTCTTTACCATTATTTAAGTTTTAAAAAATTACTCAGTTAAATGCTTCATTCGTTGACCTCATCGAATAAATTCGTATTTTTCCTTTGACAAAGTTTTCTGAATGGTTTTTCTGAATTGAAGAAATGAAATATCCTACTTCACTTAGTCTCTAGTATCTTCAAGGTTGGTGGTGAATTGACGCCAACTTTGTCTCTTGAATTTTTCAGGGAGTTTCATATTCTATCCAATGATTCAATATATTAATCAATCGATCAATTTATTAGTTAATGAAGTATTCAATTAAAATACAGGAGCCTACACTGTAACATACTTACTTAAGTAACACGTCAGATTGTGCTTAACATAGACAGACACCAATCAACCTAACATTAAGATTAAAATTAAAACTAGACTATCAGAGTCAAAATCGAGTATTTTTGAACAGAATAGTACTTGTAAACAGAGAAGTATGCACAAATTACAATTACTAGCACCATTAAACTTGAAAACATGTTAAAAGTAGCTGTTTTTTTAACAATCGGTGAGAAGTTTATTTCTGGAGAATTCGTCAACGGAGTAGTGTGTTTCAGTTAGAGACATGTCGAATTGACGTGTTGTTCAGTTTCACCAAGTAGCTGCTAACTAACTTGGTTTGGAATCGTTTTAATTTTTATTTTTATTTTTCATTTTTGTTAATAATATTTTTTAATTTTCAGCTTTTATTAATATTTAAATTTTTTATTTTTGAATTATTTATTTTCTGGTTGTAGCTTGTATGTTATTTCCTTGTAATTTCAGTTTTTTGTTTTTAAGAAAATTGTTATTTTCGATTATTCTTTTTAATTTTTTTCAGGGATTTCAAGTCAATTTATATTATATTAGACAATGGAAGTCCGAACTGATGAAATACACCACGAAACATTGTCAACCACCTTCAAACAATGATTTTGTTGTCACTCGGTATACCTATGACTTAGATGGAAACCTGCCATTATCCGCCGGGTTAAAATCGTTCCAGTCATTTTTATAGCCTTCATTTGGCCATTATAAAACAATTTCGGCACCGCATAATCGTCTAGAAAACCCCTTTTCACAACATTATATACACCGAAGATGCGCCTCAAACTATAACTGGCACCAACTCCTCGATACATAATGCGTCTTTGAAGACTTATTGGTGGTGTGTTCAGTGTTAAAGTGGCTAATTACAAAGCAATCATTAATATATGAACCCAGCTGACACACATCTGCCCGTCAAGAGGCACCCTTTTGAAACAAAAAGAGGATATTATGATAAATATCTACTTATAATATTATTTATTTATGTTCTCGCATTACTTTGCATGTGAATATTTGTTTTCACTGTGGTGGATATTATGTCCAGTTTAAGAAGTGGGCAGCTGTCTTTTCGGATATCGTATTATTTTAGAGAAACTAGGAACTTAAGGGTTTGATATAATTGAATCGCCGACATAAAATAATTCTTTTATATCAATACTGTCTCACAACGCTCGTTTTGCTAACCAAGATAGCATCATCAGAAGATGCTGATGTGTCAGACTACTACAGTATATGTTCCTTGTCACACATGCATCATTCGTCACTAATTGTTCTATGTTTTATCCTTGACAGACATAAAAGTATTGAATTCTATGACATACTTCATGTTTTGTGTCATATGTCTGTTTCGGTGTTTTGAGGTTACTAAACACATGTGATTTCACCTGTCGAATATTTTGAAAAGTTTTAGTACGTTTTATTATTATTTCATATAAAATTGTGCACCATGTTTCAAATCAACTCTTTTATCTCAAGGACATATCTTCATGTATTATTCGTAGCTATTTCTTGAAGGAGATGATTAAAGATTGTTGCTGTTCATCCAAATAATCGTCAAGTTATGAAAGTATATGTAACAAGGGAAACTTTAACACTCAGGAATAAATATGACCGAAAGGATTTTTCTTGAAATATAATAATAATAATGATTTATTTGTACCTACTGAAATAGTTATACAAAAATTGCATCTGTGAAATACAAATACAAATGAATAGAAAACAAATCACGAAGCATCAGATGCTTGTTGTGGTGAAAGACATAGGCCTAAATACAAAATCTGAAATATAAAATATACAAACATCGGAAATATTGAATGAAGTCTATAAATCTGATAAAGAATATAAAATCTAAAATCTAATCAAAATTAACATATAAATGAAATCTAATATTGAAAATGTCTATAACAACAAAAGGTCTGATGGTATGAACAAAAACAGGAGATAGCCACCGTCGGTTAGCCGTATTTTGGAAAATAATAGGATTCATATCCTGAAAATTGGCAATTCGCATATAACACCCTGTATATTTTCAAATTTTTGAATACCTGGCATAATTCTAATGCGAGTTTATGCGATACACCTTGTACCAAAAAAGGCTCTCGATTGATTCCGTCATGAGATTCATAGGTTTAATTGAATAGATAAAAAAGCTATCACTGATTCATCAAAATACTTCATTTCATCGTCTTGTAGTAGTAACATTTCCAAAATGTTATACAAGGTGTATGCAAATGGGCCTAAACTCAGTTTTTTCAAATGGAACACTGTATTTTAGGATAGTTTTGAAGTTCCGGGATGATTTGTTCATTTTCATGAAATAATTCAGAAATCAATAGTTCAGTATTTCTTGAAAAAAATAAAACATGCGCATGTCCAGCATAAAACTACGGTCTACGAAATCTTCATTTCGAACAGTTACAGAAAGTTTATTATAGCTATTAATTTGTCGCCATGGTTTTTATTGAAAACAGGAATTCAGATTAATAAATAGTTAATTAAAAAATGTTATTCCAATTGTTCCATGAAAGAGCGAAAATTGAAAAATATTTCATTGTCTTTTCACACAAAATGAAACAACTTTTTCAAATTATTATCGAAGACATTTCCTTTAACTTTCAACCATTCATTTACTCTCTTCATCAAATTGTTATTTGCAGCACGACTGTTGGAAAAACGCCATTATTCTCGTTCGATGAAGCATATTGGGACACCTATATTTGCCAATTTTCAGGAGATGAATCCTATCATTTCCCGAAACACGGTTAACCGACAGTCATCGCACTGCACCCTGTATATGAATGGTGAAACTATTTGGAGAAAGCAGCAAGCAAGAACGTATACTCTTTTGATAAAATGGAGCCATTTTTAGAATTCTTTTCTCACCCGAAAACTCAAAACTCGAAATCTGCGAACTCAAATTCAGAATAATCACATCACCCTGTACTTGAAATTTAACGAACAAAATGTTCTCTGGTGGCCTCTGCAATCACAAACACATTATCGAGTATCTGATGTCGCCGTGAAGACCAGAAGAATGCTGAATGATAGATCCATCTCTGGTACTACCGTTATATCTTCACCAAGAGATCAAATATCACTTTGTGTATGTATCATAAACAGTTTTAGGAGCGTAACGTCTTTCTTAGAAATTAATGGACTTGTTCGAAAAGTTACAACACACGAAAATAATAAGATCGTTCAACATCCACTTGACATCTCTAATCCCCAATCCTTCGAAATTTGAGACGGTAGTATGTTCACAGATATACCGAATTGATATTTAAAACCTTAATGATGAAAAGAGCGTCATCCACAGAGATTGAAGTAAATTATGTTGGATTATTTGCAACTGAAGATGCAAGACCCTATTCAGTATACAGTGCCTTCATTTCAGAACTTCCCACCCCTAGTATTCCGTTTAGCAGGGAGAATTTGCCGTAGGCAAAAAACACGTCAATTTAGATATCGAGGGGGAAGTTTAAAACCAGTGCCAGTGATATTTTAGGTTTAACCCCTTTACCCCTAGCTACCCCCACTTAATAATTTTAAATGGCTCACCCTATCTTGTAACACATCATTTTAAAAATCTTAAAAAATCCTCACTCAACCCCGTTTAGAAAACTGAAGTTGGTTGATCCGTTCTCGTAAAATAGGACAAAAAGAAAATTAATTATAATAAAAAATAAAATAATAGCTATTGCAATTAAATAAATGTACCTTAC
>WOGL01001717.1:0-10888 GCA_015342145.1 Leptinotarsa rubiginosa | reverse complement strand
GTTTCCAAAAGACAACATTTCTCTTTCAGAAAAACTGAAAACGACTGTAATGTGGGTAATTCAGATTTAGTATTTTTCATTTCCCAATCCCTTCTCGTAATAGGGTCGAGTTTTATTGCAATTAAATGAATAATAATTGTATCCCAATGCTCCGTTGGCAATCCGAGGCTTTTCAAAGCGCGCAAATGCAGCGACATTCCATCTAATAATTGACGCAAAATGGTACACGATTCTTTCTGCACTGATGGTAGATTGAAAAGAGCTTTAATGTGATTTGAGACCAATAATGATTTATTTTCATATCTTTCGATCAAACAAGTCCATGCAGTATCATAATTAGTATCGGATATTTCAAGAGATTTAATAATATTTGCAGCATCCCCTTTCAATGAAAGTCTTAAATAGTGAAATTTTTGAACTTTCGAAATAGACGTATTTTCGTGAATAACCGACTTGAACGTATCTTTAAAAAAGAGCCAATCATTGTATGAGCCGTCAAAGGTCGGTAAATTCACTACAGGTAGTTTAATGTTCGCATCTGGGACGTTCAGTTGAGGTGTCACTGACCTGGATGAGGTCATGTCAATTTGTGCCTTTAAGATAATGTACTTTCGAGCATCACTTGTAATTTTATAATACATATCTTCAAATAATAATGATTCTTGTTGCACCGCATTCAAACCCTCTTGATCAGCATCTAATAATGAAAGTTCTAATTTATTCTGAATAGTATTAAATTCGTCTAATAAAGAGTCTGCTTTTTTGAGCCTTTGCTCTAATTGAACTGTATCGGAGCTTTGCTCATCCCGTATTTTATTAAGATATGTTTCAAATCGAGTTAACTGCGACTTAATCATTCCCTTTTTCTTCTTCAAAGTGGCTGCCATAATGAAGCCAGTAGTATATGTAAATAAAATACTTTCGAAAACAATTGAATTCAGAGAATTGTATTTGCTAATATTATGCAAAGTCACAAGTATGTATATTTTTCAAGTATTTTTTTTAGTTTCACGAAAAACGAATTGTCAGTATTGTGCAGAGTTTCAAACCCCCTAATCAACACTCATTGAAGATAAGGATTAGTATATGAGAAAAAGGAACGAACACACCTGTATGTTTCGTAGGATTCCATTTTCGGCCGGCAACCGGGAATAGCAAACAGCATGGAGGCAGAATTCACAAGAATATTCACGAATCAAACGTATTTTTATGAAACTGATTACATTCGGCATAGAAGGACCATGTTTTGTTTATGGTTTTTATACCATAATTATGTTCTTTTTGAATAAAAACGCAATATATTAAAAATAATGTAATGAAACATATTACATGTTTCCATCTAGACAACTCAAGTAATAGTGATTTAAGATAACAAAATAACTATCTGCCTTCAGGTACAAAACCCTACTTGTTCTTGAAACTCGGGTACTTGGCAAGGGCTGTGACGATCGAGTTCTTAGAATTTATTAGTCGGGTGCGACTAGACAACACGATAGTCCCATGAATATAGGCACATTTGACGTAACATGCCGCCCCCTTTGAAAACCTCCAGGTTTTCAATTGATACTTTCATCTGGCGTAATGTCATTGTCTGAAATGGGAAGAACACAAAGTTTGCAAGTAGGACGTTGATAAACACCATTAACAGTTTTTATGGATGCGGTACGAATCACTCCATCGGAACCGGGAAACACTTTGATGACTCTACCCATAAGCCACCTTAAAGGAGGAAGTCTGTCCTCTTTCACAAGCACCAAGGATCCAATCTTCAACAATTGGGGATGTCTCTCCTTCCATTTCTTGCGAGTTTGTAAACTAGCTACGTATTCTTTGGTCCACCTGGACCAAAAATGCTGGAGCATCTTCTGAAGATGTTGATAACGACTCAGTCGATTCACTGGGGTTGCAGACCAGTCATGGTCGGGAACTGAAGTCAACTTATCGCCAATCAACAAGTGTGCTGGGGTCAAAGGTGAGGGATCATTAGGATCGTTGGATAAAGCACAAAGAGGTCTACTATTGAGGCATGCTTCAATTTGTGTGACGAAGGTCAAAAACTCCTCATAAGTTAAAATGGTATCACCAACAACTCTTTTCAAATGATGTTTTACTGATTTTACACCTGACTCCCACAGACCACCAAAATTAGGAGCTTTCGGAGGTATGAAACTCCAAAGTATACCATCTTGACTCAATTTGGTTGCGATAGTCTCATATGATTCTTTAAGAAAAGTCTTTAATTGAGCATTAGCTCCCACAAAGTTACTGCCGTTATCAGATACAATTTTAGAACACAACCCTCGCCTTGCAACGAATCGTCTAAGTGCAGCAATAAAACATTCAGTGGATAGATCACTTACAACTTCCAAATGCATGGCCTTGGTTGCGAAACATATGAATAGGCAAATGTAAGAATTAGTCACTTTATAATTTCGAATCTTTCTATCTCTAATAGGAAATGGACCACAATAATCTACACCTGTTACCGTAAAGGGTCGAGCTGGAGTAAGCCTATCCTTGGGTAGATCACCCATTATATTTTTTATATTATTTGCTCTAAATCTGTGACACTTCATGCATTCGTGTACCACCTTGCGTACGAGACAACGTCCTGATATTGGCCAAAAACAGTCTCTTAAGGATGCCAATAAAGCTTGAGGTCCTGCGTGAAGACGTTTTACATGCTCGTCACGAGCGATCAAAACCGTAAGCCTGTGCGATTTAGGTAAAACAGCAGGATGTTTTTTATTGAGGTCGAAATTAGAATGTTTTAATCTTCCACCCACTCTGATAATGCCGCATTCATCCAAAAAAGGATTGAGATTCAATAAAGGGCTTTTATTATTCACATGTCCGAATGAAGTTAACTGGTTTATTTCAACAGCAAAAATTTCAGATTGTGCTAATCGAGTTAATTTTTTAATTGAGTTATTTAATTCTTCTGGGGAAAGAGGGCCAGTTTTTCTGAAATTTTTAACTTTGACATTATCAACAAATCTAATTATATAGGCAAAGACACGTTTGAGTTTATTCAAGGTCGAAAATTTGTTTAATTCCGGAAATTTGGAAAAATCGTGTGTTTTGCTAGTGATGGAAATCAAGGTAGTCGAGCGAATTTCAGGCATTTCCGTGGTAGGAATCGTAAAATGTAAATTTTTAGGCCATTCATCACGAAATGACGCGAGCCATTCAGGGCCGGACCACCATAGTTTGGAATTTATCAAGGTCGTGGCAGAAGTTCCTCTGGAAGGAAGGTCTGCCGGATTATCGCGAGTATTGACATACTTCCAATTTGAAGGATTGGACAATTCTTGAATTCGAGCAACTCGATTAGCGACAAATACCTTCCAAGTGTTGGGTGGTCCCTTTATCCACGATAATGTTATTGAAGAATCACTCCAAAAATTAATGTTCTCAATTTTTACAGATGTTGAAATTATAGCTAATTTGACCTTATTCATCAGTTCAGCCAAAAGTAATGCGGCACATAATTCAAGTCGTGGTATTGTAAGTGTTTTAAGAGGTGCCACTCGGGTTTTTGAACAAAGCAAACGACATCGAAAACGCTCGGACCTATCTGAAGATCTCACGTATATACAAGCAGCATAAGCCGTTTGAGAAGCGTCCGAGAAACCATGTAGTTCGATACCTTTATTGCTCGGAGAGATAACATGTCTGGGAATTTGAATTTCGCTTAATTCATTCAAGTCCATTTTGAACGTCAACCACATTGATCGAATGTCTAATGGGACGGATTCATCCCAAGAAGCGTGCAAACTCCAGAGTTTCTGCATTATAATTTTAGCAACTATCGTGATAGGAGATAGTAGACCTAACGGATCGAAGATTTGGGCAGAATAACTAAGAATATTTCGCTTAGTTATATTTTCTGCGACAGTTCCAGCTCTTATGGAATATGTTAAGACATCTGTGTTGGGATTCCAAGCAAGTCCTAATATCTTACCGAGATCATGGTTACCAACGGTAATAATATCTCGCATTGTGTCCTCGGACATGACCGCAGGAATGTTGGAAACCCATTTTCTGAGCATAAAACCATATTTTGAAAGTATTTGAACTATTTGAGTTTTTATATGCGAAACCTCTTCTAAAGTACTACCACCAGTAAGTAGATCATCTACATAAAAATCTCGTAGGATAATGGAACTTATTTTGGGATTTTCATGTTCAACATTGAATGCTACTTCATGTAATGCACGTATGCATAAAAAACTAGCAGAAGTTGTACCGTAAGTAGCTGTATTTAGCTCATAAGCTGATAAGGATTCTGAAGGATGCGAACGCCATAGAATTTTTTGAAAAGACCTTTCTTCTTTTTTTACAAGAACTTGTCTATACATTTTTTCAATGTCACCAGCAAGTACTACATTGTGAATACGAAATCTCAGGATGATTGAAATTAAATCATCTTGAATAGTAGGACCTGCAGCCAAAATATCATTAAGAGAAAAACCAGACGTAGACTTCGAAGATCCATCAAATACAACGCGTATTTTAGAAGTAGTACTACTATCTTTAACAACACAATGATGAGGAAGATAAAACCCATCATTAGAAATTTCGTTTAGACGTGACATATGGCCGAGTGCGAGATATTCCTTCATAAAATTGACGTACGGAATCTTCAGATTTTCATTTTTATTTAATTTTCGTTCTAATGAGAAAAAACGTTTTTCTGCGGTTTTGAGGGAATCGCCCAATTTGTTTGTAGGCTCTTTGAAAGGTAGACTCACTACGAAGCGACCTGACTCATCTCGAACAGTATTTGCTTTGAAATGATCTTCGCAGAATGATTCTTCCGAAGAATATGCTTGTTTATAGGGGAATTCTTCAATCTTCCAAAACCTTTCGATTTGATTGTCAAGATCAGTCGGATTCACGCTTAAATTGCAATGAGTTTCAGACAAGTAATCTTTGAAGAATATAGGGCCTGAAACAATCCACCCAAAAAGAGTTTTTTGCAAGATAGGTAACCTTGGACCTAACTTTATTTGTCCAGTACAAAGCAAATCATAAAATAAATCATTGCCAATGAGCAAATCTATCGAGCTGCTGGTATTAAAATTCGGATCAGCCAGAATCAAATTCGGTGGTATTTCGACAATTTCTGGATTAAAAGTAACCGAAGGGATGTTTCCAGTGATTTTGTCCATTATGAAACAGGATAAAGTTGTTTTGAATGCATATATTCTTGATTGAATTTTAATACATGCTCTCTTGTCTAAGATTGATGAAGATTGATTTATTCCCATTACACTAACCTTGCATTTATTGATTTCTATATTGAGTTTTTCTGACAATGATTTGGTTATGTAGTTACTTTCCGAGCCACTGTCAAGAAGCGCTCTACATGTGTGCACGTGCCCGTTAATATCAAAAACATCAATGATAGCGGTTGAAAGTAATGAATATTTATTTTCTTGAACAGAACAAAGTGAAGTTGATCGAGATACATCATTATTCGTAGTCATAGAGGAATTTTGAATTTCAACTATTTCGTTGGGCGTGTTTTCAGTTGGTATCGACGAAAACCGATTTTTATTTGTAAAATGCAATAAAGTATTGTGCATATTACCACATTTGCGGCATTTACTTGCCTTGCATTGTTTTGCAGTGTGACCCTTTCTTAGGCAATTCACACAAAGGCGTAATCGCTTTACTTCATCGAACCTTGCACCGGCGTCTAAATCGATAAATTTAGAACAATTGTAATATGCATGACCTTGATCACAAATGACACATTTTGTTGTATTCGTTGCGACAAGAGATTTCACCGATTTAGTGTAAGTTTTTTCAGAAGTTTTTTCATTATGTATAGTTTCCAAAAGACAACATTTCTCTTTCAGAAAAACTGAAAACGACTGTAATGTGGGTAATTCAGATTTAGTATTTTTCATTTCCCAATCCCTTCTCGTAATAGGGTCGAGTTTTATTGCAATTAAATGAATAATAATTGTATCCCAATGCTCCGTTGGCAATCCGAGGCTTTTCAAAGCGCGCAAATGCAGCGACATTCCATCTAATAATTGACGCAAAATGGTACACGATTCTTTCTGCACTGATGGTAGATTGAAAAGAGCTTTAATGTGATTTGAGACCAATAATGATTTATTTTCATATCTTTCGATCAAACAAGTCCATGCAGTATCATAATTAGTATCGGATATTTCAAGAGATTTAATAATATTTGCAGCATCCCCTTTCAATGAAAGTCTTAAATAGTGAAATTTTTGAATTTTCGAAATAGACGTATTTTCGTGAATAACCGACTTGAACGTATCTTTAAAAAAGAGCCAATCACTGTATGAGCCGTCAAAGGTCGGTAAATTCACGACAGGTAGTTTAATGTTCACATCTGGGACGTTTAGTTGAGGTGTCACTGACCTGGATGAGGTCATGTCAATTTGTGCCTTTGAGATAATGTACTTTCGAGCATCACTTGTAATTTTATAATACATATCTTCAAACAATAATGATTCTTGTTGCACCGCATTCAAACCCTCTTGATCATCATCTAATAATGAAAGTTCTAACTCATTCTGAATAGTATTAAATTCGTCTAATAAAGAGTCTGCTTTGTTGAGCCTTTGCTCTAGTTGAACTGTATCGGAGCTTTGCTCATCCTGTATTTTATTAAGATATGTTTCAAATCTAGTTAACTGCGACTTAATCATTCCCCTTTTCTTCTTCAAAGTGGCTGCCATAATGAAAGTCAGTAGTATACGTAAATAAAATACTCTCGAAAATGATTGAATTCAGAGAATTGTATTTGCTAATATTATGCAAAGTCACAAGTATGTATATTTTTCAAGTATTTTATTTAGTTTCACGAAAAACGAATTGTCAGTATTATGCAGAGTTTCAAACCCCCTAATCAACACTCATTGAAGAAAGGATAGTATAAGGATTATTATATGAGAAAAAGGAACGAACACACCTGTATGTTTCCTAGGATTCCATTTTCGGCCGGCAACCGGGAACAGCAAACAGCATGGAGGCAGAATTCAGAAGAATAATCACGAATCAAAAGTATTTTTATGAAACTGATTACATTCGGCATAGAAGGACCATGTTTTGTTTATGGATTTTATTCCATGATTATGTTCTTTTTGAATAAAAATGCAATATATTAAAAATAATTTAATGAAACATTACATGTTTCCATCTAGACAACTCAAGTAATAGTGACTTAAAATGAAGAAAATAACCATATGTATTCAGGTACCAAACCCCTCTTGTTCTTAAAACTCGGGTACTTGGCAAGGGCAGTGACGATCGAGTTCTTAGAATTTATTAGTCAGGTGCGACTAGACAACACGATAGTCCCATGAATATAGGCACATTAGACAAAACAACATGTATCTTCAGAAAGTTTATTAACACACGCCTTTCAGCTATAACGTGGAAATTTGGTATTTCCCTGAAAACTTGCAGGATATAACAGTAACCCTCAGAATTCAAAACTTAGGAGATATAAGGATAAAAGTCTCACCTTTCAATTTACAATAACTGGTACGGGTTGAAATCGTCTCACAGTTGGAATCGAACCTACGCTCACGTAACAAATGATAATAATTAAGTAAAACAAACCGCTCACGTAAACCAACCGGTTGCCATCGTATGATATGTGTATATTTGCCCAGGTAACAGTTGCTTTCATGGTAACATTACTTGGTTATACTTCGTATGAAACTGAATATTTCAGCTACAGATGCATAGGTTGAAAAAATGCAAAACAAAAAAATTAATTTTCTGAAGGGGTTTATATAACACGAATTGAAGCTTCAAATTTTCAAGCAATTTATTATGCAAATAAATATAGGTTAAAAAACTAAAATCCACACTTTTAAAGAACATCGAACTGAAAACTTAAAAATATTTTTTTTAAATAAGCTTGAAACAATAACGAACGATAAATACTAGTATTATTGTGAAAAAATCGACGGGTGCTTGATTTACGAAAAATATGTTTTATTGTTGTTTTAAACTTAAAAAAAATATTAATAACTTTCTAGTTCGATGTTTTTTAAAAACATTTTTTTTAGTTTTCTAAATCTAAACTTTGGGATCAATCAGTCGTACCTATATTGTTTACAAAAATGACCATTGATATTTTCCGATTCCGGAGAGGGATCCTGAAAATCAGCTACCAAGCCCAACGCACGAGGCTCGCAAAAGAGGGTTACAAATAAGGCAGCAGGCGCGCGTGTTATTAAAAAAAATCCTTTTTCAAAATGAAGAAATACATGTAAAGTGAGTTCAATATTTAATTAAGGAGGTTACGTACAGTGCCATCTGCCCTCGAATAGATCAAGCAATAATGTCGATATATCAAGGACGTTACGCACAGCGCCATCTGCCCGCGAGTAGATCAAGCAATAATGTCGATAATTCTCAAATATAGATCCCGAGCTTGAGAGTTACAAACCAACAAACATACGTACGTACATACATACAGGTGAAGCTAATATAAAGCGTGTAAAAATAGTCATTGATAAGAACATTTTTGAAGAAATGCTGAAAATTCAAATGGAATGAAAGAATAATCAATAATTAATATTAGAAATTAATATTTACGGTAAAATTCACAGTTATCCATCAGTTGGACTGGTAAAACTGAAGTTCAGTGATAATAATAATCATGGATAAAAACTATACAATTTCAATTTTCATCAAGTAACGAGTCAGTATATGTGTGATAATTTTTATTTCTCAAAACACCTACATAATAAATTGCAATAATCTATGTCGATATCGTAAAATTCACAATACCTATTAGGCCCATGACGAGCAAGCAATCACAATGTAGCTAGCGGCCGAGTGATTCGCATGAGAAATCTAAAAATATCTGGAATGAAAACGAACTCACGTGAAGGAGGTATGAATACCAGCGTCAAGTTTGAAAGCGAAGAAAGCGACACTGAAATGATTGGAGTAATAACAAAGCGTCATTGGAGTGATCAGCTTTTTATGCTAATGAATAAAGATGAATTTGAATTGGTGCAGGTAACATGCATTTTATGTCCCTTAGTATGGGTACGATTGTTACAACTCTCTATTATATAATTGTGGAATCATTTGTTCAGCGATTACCTGATTGGGATGGTCTACAAGAAATCTAAACCAAAAAATTACCAAAATTTCGATAGATAATTTCATGGAATGATCAAAATTATTTTCGTAAATGTACAAACAGTATGAACCACCAAATGACCAAAATTTCTATTATTTTAAGGAAAAAATCAAACATTTTTTGTAGATGTCGATTTTTAAACTTTAAGCTAATGAAATGAAATGGTAGTTCGAGTAATTATTCAATTTACAACAGCCGGCAACGGAACAGAAACGAAGTTCGAAAACAAACAACATTCTTAAGGATGTCTCTTCGAGAGTCTTATTTTAAAATTTGTCTGACGTTGGTTATTTTTGAGTAGTATGAAATTTTTCATGCCTACTAGGAATTTCAATTCGACTTTTTTCCAGTGCAAAAAAATAATGAAACTTTTGAAGGCTAATAGACAGCGTTAACAGAGTTTTACAGCGATACAATGTTCAACCGATTTGTTGAACCAATTAAAATAAATATGAATCGGTGCACGTATTTCGCATAAATCATGAAGATTTGAAAATTTCTCGAGCTCATATCTTTTTTCAACTCATCTTCTTTTTCTGGAAATAATCTCAATTCATATCCTTCCTGCACACCATTTCAATGGATCAAAATATGACCTTACGTTGGAGGATTTTATCAAATTATCATACACCTAGCTCATTTGCTTAGCTAAATTTTGAAAGTTATGGATTGGCGAACATTTCAACCATTTAAACTTTCGCACCTCGTTTAGATACCTTTATGAAACCTGAAAAAAATAACCCCATTCAAACTCGGTCATAAAGGGACTCTGCTTTGATTTTCTCTATCTAACATCCGGTCTACCGTTCAACGTCAACATCTCGCCAGCCAACTTGATGTATGGGAACCCAACATCTGGAGACAAATGAAGAAATGTAGAGGAAAGATTACAGCTACGAAACAGCCAAGTCGGTAAGTTGAAACAGGATATCAAAGAAATAAACATTGTTTAGCTCACCGGTTTCCTCACCGGCATTGGCAAGCAGTGCACTTTATTGCTCCCTGAAAAATTTATTAGATGACAGATAACATCCTGACAGCGGCGGATCTCTCACTATTTTATATAAGTTCAAATCGGATGACTATGCAACATTGCTTTATTAGGTAGAGGTCGCTCAATTGATGATCTTGCCTTTTATATTGATAGTATCCAATTCTTCACTTCTATTACTGTTTCTATCGGTTTTGTACAATCATATGAAATAACTTCTAGGAAGAAACTATTGCATGGATGTTTGTATTATAATTGTAATAATAGTTAGAACTCAACAAAATATTGCACAAGTCAATCCATAGGTGAATGAGATTGGGGGTCGGGTGATAGTTAACTAGAAAGAACATGAATTTGTCATTTCAGTGTTTTATACAATTGCAATTCAAATGTATCAAATATTGAATTAGCTATTTTGAAACTGAAGGTGATGAGTCATTCTGGAAATAATCTCAATTCATATCCTTCCTGCACACAAAAGTTACTCACTCATTCACCTCTGTTTCTCCGTACTGGTAAGTCCTAGGAAGCTAAAATTTGGTATACAGTGTGTCCAAGATAAGGATCCTAAGCATGGGAATCTCAGTACCTGTTGAAGATACAGCTTAGGTTAAATTAGGAAAAAGTTGTGTTCTTTAAAGCTTATTTACATGCCGTTTAGAAACTTGAAGAATTTTCATGGCCTGCTGAGATATTTGGGAAAAACGAGAATTTGACAATATCAATTTTATTTTTTTCTGACT
>WOGL01001716.1:0-10888 GCA_015342145.1 Leptinotarsa rubiginosa | reverse complement strand
AAATGTGTCTGAATCTTTTTACGGTCATTTTATTATTTATTGTTTTATATTGTTATATTTTATATCGATTTTAACTGTATCAATGGTACTCAATGAATACTATATGTAAGGAACTTTTGAAAAAACTGTACATCATGTAAGTGGAAACCATTCTGTTTGTTGTTCAGTATAAATAAACTTCTATTCTATTCTATTCTAATATAGATCTTTTGTTCAAATGACATCAATGAATGATCCCTATGTCTTTTGGATGATCTGGCAATAACCTAGAGAAGCCTTCAAAAGGGCAAAGATACTCTCGAAGATACTTCACCTCAGGTTTGTATGAATGATTAAAAAAATCCTGGTGTGTACATAAAAACAGAAGAAAATACGATAAGGAAGGTTTATCGGGTGTACTTCCTTAAGCCAGAGATTGCAAATCAATTAATACAAAAATCCTAAAAAACATTCGTAACTGGAGGCTTCCAAAAGGTACCCGGAGATATTTGGCAGAAGGCAAAGAAAGTGGTAGTTTTGAAGGGGGCTTGGATAAATTTGTGTAGTCCTTAGAGTAAATTTGACTTTGGCGTAGGTAGGTATATACGAAAAACATGGAAACTGACAGGTAGTTGACAATTTTTCACAAGAATTCATTGAGGAAATCAAAGAAACATGGTTGTGAGGTGATAATGAGTTTTCAGTATCTTTTGACATATCTTCGGTATTTTCAAGTGTTTCATAACAAAAAATAATAGAATATCTCAAAGGTCTTCTTGACAACTACTGACATCAATAAGATGTTTGGTGAAGAAGTACATCCAGCTTACCCATATACATACATGCAAAGAATAGAATTGTGTTCAATTCGATGAATATTCCTAAAAGCATGAGGGTACGAAAATTGTAAACTAGTTAACTCCGTTCATTGCTGATCTGGTCATGGGCAGATTTCAATTCAAGAAAGCTAGAGAATAGTTAGATTTTTTCCACTCACATCCGATACATTATAATGTAATTGCTATTTTTGATACAACTGAGAGTGAGATATGAAATTGAAATTAACGAAAAACTGTCTCTCCTAGATGTTATAGTTGTGGGACATAAAGATTAGGATATTGATAAAATACCAGTTCCCTTCAGACTGGTCACGTTTCACATGTGGCTATGAGTAATTTCACTGTTTTTTCACAGACATTCACCAATTTTCACTGGGTCAAACTTGCATATGTCATAGTATTTTGCTATGAAGGTTATTTTCGAGACCAGAAACGTTTCCATTTTGGTTGCATAGTATTGGAAAATATCACTCAAAAACGTACTACCACAACTTTACATTTATGTTTGATTTGTGCAATAGAAACATACATTTTTCTATTTTCTATGTACAATAAGGAATGAAAAACTCCACATTTCTGCTTTTTTACCTGTGTGGCATTTATACGAAAATTTAATTGAAGTTCTGCTTCACAGAAATATAATTTTTGCGAGCTGGAATTTGATAGTAGGTGATAGTATCATTTGGAAATAACATATTTGAGAAACTGGTTGCAAGCCATATATCCAAGGACATTTTCAATATCTGGAATATACTCAAAGTGATAAAATCACCTATCATTATATAATTCGAAGTGAATTACTCCTCTTTATAAAATGCCATTGTAAAATTTTATTTCCGTTTTTCAATATCTAATCGTTAGATCCTAAGAAAGCTCAACCTTGTTCGATATCAAGTCCATCCGCGTTTATTTTTCTCATAAACCATTTTCTGCTCTTCAGATTTCTATCTTGGCAAGAATCACATGCTCGAATCCGAAATTACGACCTGAAATTTGGAGCTCTTAACTTTTTTTAAAAAACTATAATAACCACTCCTTATTGCAAATGCGAACCGGTAAGCAAAGGCTGAGGGCTCGCAACAGTTGAATACGATTGGATGAATGCAGTCAATCATGGGAGACCCGCAATTACTGTCTAAGTTATCGTGGTGTTGGGATAATTTTCTGTAAAAACTTACCGGGAATGCATATTAAGTTTCATCCGCGCGTTCAACGCAGCTTGATATAACTTTATACGGGAAGTGACTGCTTTTGATTAACGTTGGCGGTAATTTCAGTCATTTTTTTGTCACGAACTCCTGTGACATCGAATAAATTATGATTTCAAATAGTCGGTATGTATCTGAATGCATCATCCATCGTTGATAAAGTTCCTGAGGACGGCTTTCCAATTGGATTTAATCTCCAGCGATTCAAATCCATTGTGAATCGCTACTTTCGCACAGACGCCTTAAGGATTTTCCTGTAGTGCTTATGCTTTGTCCTTGAAAAAAAATGAAAATTTTCATGTTAATTTTTGAAATTGATTTCTTCCTTCTTTTCATTGGAAGATTCCCACATTTTTTTGTATCAAGATGGATGTTGATGGATGTATCAAGTAGAAGATCAAAAACTCTAGGTTTTTTTCAGATGAAAATATAAAACCAACCAATTTTGAATGAATATATTACGAACTAAAGATGAAACAAAGGTACATAATGTTCACTTCTGAAATATAAACATTGGATGAAAATGCTGTTATATACCTCACCTTGAATGTCTATCCATAAAGGCAAGATGAATATATCTGGCTATGATTCAAATATCCCTAAAATATATCCCTAAAAATTTGCTACACAACCCTTATTACACTTTTGAGAATAGCTACATATGTTATGTGAATGTGGAATATATTTGTACGGGTACAAAACCACACAAACAACTCCTTTATGGTCGAATCAGGAGACCGTGGAGGCTATAGCTGATTAATTTTTAACAAGAATGACTGCATTCAGTACCACAAATGGGGTATCCTCTGTTGATAGGTATATTATTGTTTTTTTTATATTCGAGAGTGCACACTATGCAATCCGTTAAAATGTGTGCAGATTCATGATTTTTGAAATTCTGCTAAGTATATATATTGAGTACATAGCTATACAAAAAAGGAAGGGGGAGTTGTTATGCTTTTTCCAAGTTGACCAGAAAATGATATCGTGATAATTGGATAATTTTGTTTCAATGTTTGCTTAATATTACTCTCCAATGTCATATAACAGTAGATATTTTAATGCCTTGAATTGTGACTTTTTTTAATACTTATTTGACGACTAATGATTTACCTGGGTTGAAGTATGAACGTACTGAATTAAATTTGGTCATTCAGTTAGTATTCTAACTTATTGATTTTGACAGATTCCGAACATTCCAGAAGATTAAGTAGCAATCATTTTTTTTTAATGTAATAGGTCATAGTGGTAATTGAACTCATGCCTCTTTGCCAAAAGATAGTTGACATAGTGGAATTGTTTTTCACATTCAACAAATTACGCTCATGCTCTTTTATCCATTGGGAAAAAGTTCTCCCTGTTTGGTCAATATAAAGTTTTGGTTATGAATCACAAGTCAGCTATTATACTCCCGATCTATTTCACACTGAAGTTTTTGTCTTTATTGTTTTCAATTAATTCGTTCAAATTATTATTTGTTCTGTAGATCACGTTCAGGTATTTCTCTTTCAAAAGAAATGAGAAATATCATTGGTAAGTTCACCAAAGCATCTTGGTTTATTATCGTAATTTTTTACAAAGAATGGAGTCGATGATATCTGTACCTTGTAAACTTCGTTGACAGCAATTTAATGAAATTTGGTTCTTTCTGAGTATTACTTTCTGCCAGTGAAATATTCACTAGTATGTGAAACATAATATTGAATGCTGCTACTTTATTGTTGATTGTAGTTACAATAACATTTAGATAACTATACACCTCCATTTCAGTGGTGAATTTATTTGACTGGTGAATGTAATTGACAAAATCGACAAACTGGCCCAACTATCGATATGTAAAACAGATTGAGATACCATTTACGTTATTTGTACGATTTTATTATTGAAAATCTAATAATATATAACAAAGTATTATTAAAATACGTAGCTAATTTTCAAGAAACAATTTCTGCCAATGATATGAGTTATTCTAAAACATGTGCGAATGAATGATATTCCTGAAAAACTTCAACTGCTGGATAAGCATTTGATCAATAAATTTTTGCAGTAATGAAAGCATCTTGATTTATGTCTTTCCAAATCACCGATATTAATTCAAATTGCGCGGACTCTTCCCTCCCACATTATCGATTCCGCAATCAAAATCGTTAAGAATGCGTTCAGAAACTGTCGGCACTAATTCCAACAGCAGATGAAAGATATACACGAAGTCAGGCCGAATCTCTGTTCTTCTTCGAGTTGTTATTTAGAAGTTAGTCACACTCGAACGGAGATGCCTTAGGAAACAAATCTGCTCTTTTGGGCGGAAAATTAAATAATTTGTAAATGCACCGTTTCAATCATCGGCTTTGCTTTAGATTTTCAATTTGCATTTCGACTGATGTTCAACTAATCTTCAAGTTCCATTCGAACAGAAAATTATCCAAAGAGATTAAACAATTTGTTTTCGTTTGATAAAGTGCTTTGTTTGTTTGAGATTATTTGGTCGCGCAAAATCAGTCGAAGATGTTCCAAAATGGTCCAGGAAGTTTGAAAAATGGCAATGAAGATTAACACGTGCTTTATTCGAAACTTCTAAATTGTACTACTGTTGAAACTTTAATAAAACTTTTTTATTTTGGTAACACTGCAATACACATATATTTCTAGTACATAGCGGAGTATTGAATGTTTGTTTTTCTACAAAAATAAAATGGGCTATTGAAAATTGGTCAATATGATGATGCAATATTCACATATTTCTGAGCCTGAACAAAATAACTCAATATTGTTGAGAAGATAGTTTGCGTTTAAAAGTATAATATTATAGTTGAGACAAACAAGAATAGTGACGGCAGTAAAATTAGCATTGAGTTGAAAATAAATTAAGGTTCACTTTTAGAAAAATGTATGCTTCAGATTATCATAATTTTTCATGATTACTGAGGAGAAAGATGGTTTATAGTTTTCAAGTGATGTCAATTTTGAATAGGACAAGTTACTGATGAACATATTATCATTTTAAATTATAAGATTTTCTACATGCACTTGCATAAAGATGCATTCATTACAATTTTTATTTTTTTCTCAGATAATGGAGGCTATACAATTACTACACAATATTTGTCACTCATTTATTTTTCATTTCAACCACACACGGGGTCATATATTTAGTGAATATGTAGTATATTGCCTATTTTACCGTGCATCGACCGTAATGTTTCCTATTAACTAGCCACCTTAACGAAATTAAAAGAAATAGCATTGCAATCCAGTGCTTTAGTAAGGGAAGTAGTTGTATGTTCGTATTCAACCCAATCATCACACTGATTCGATTACTAAGTTCTTGGAACATATCTCTTATGGCGGAGACGGCCCTGATTTGCGAGTTAATTTGGTCCGAACCGAGTTCATTGTGCAAATTGGTTTAGATTTACGGCACACGTAAGAGTTAGCCAGAACAAGCGAGTAATAAAAAGGGCACTAAAATGGATTCGACGTGTAATATTTTGTGACCAATATAGTCAGCTGTAAAAGTGTTTATTCCTTTATCTACATGCCAACAGCGTTGTTAGCAGGGAAGTTAACAGTCGACTCAAGACTTACTTGTGTAAACAATGTGTTCTTTTCATCTTTTGATTTATTATGGTACCACTGTGGCGCCTGGAGGATCCAGCAGGCCACCGTTGCTGCGATCACGTTTATTTTACGGCGATATATGTCGGTTTATTCATTGCACCACTATTTTGGAATTATTTTTGAAGAAAAATTCTTATTTCGCAATGTTGGTTCATTCAGATATAATGGGGAATTGTTGAACAAGTAGCAAACAACATTAGCATACAACATGAATTATCTAATTACGTTTCTTCGTTTTACTACACTCACTAAGTTTCACCTCCGCATTTTCTTTTTCTTTTCCTCCTGTCTAGTTTTTTCATCTACGAATAACCACTAATCACAGTTGATTGTTATTCATCAATATTCTCACCTTCTTTGAACATTTTTTCGCCTTTTGAGAGATCGACAAATGACAAACTATGATCAGCAAGGACAAATGAGGCTCCCAAATGTGGTAGGTAGCTTCATTATCAACCATTCTTCTGTAGATATTCAATTGCAAGACCTCTAGTTGGAACTACAGCCCAAAACCACTTTTGAAAGTTTCGTTCACCTTTAATATTAGTGATTAGAGACTCTTATGGATTGAATGGAACTGGGCGAAACTTGATGAAAGTCTATGCGAGTCAAAACTTGATTATAGTTCATTGCAATTTTCACTACAAAAGGTACACAAAACAAAACAGGTCTATAAATTGATGATTATTACATATTAATTTTACTAGGGTGGCTAGAAATGATTATTCGATAAGAACAGATGATTTGACAAAATAGCTTTTCAAATTAATTTGATCTTTCATTAAAAATTGTCAATTTTCAATTTTACTAATTTTCATGATTTGTTGAAGGTTGAGTCACAAACCGTTCTTCTGGAAATGCAGAGTTTTGAATTAATGATTGAACTTTTGTTCCTCCGTGAAGAACTGAGTAGCATACGTTGAATTCATTTTCCATTCATGTTCTTTCTTACTTGCTTTGAATGTTCTTCCAGTTTGACCTATTTGAAACATCGTACATGAACTGCACGACAATTTATAATCTCCTGATCTATCTGGTACCACAACACCAAAATCTTGTCTTCATTATTTTCAATATGCAGTTATCATTGGATTCAAACGCAATATTCACACCTTTATTTTTTTATATATTAGAAATCGGTATATTGGGTGAGCATAGACAAATTGAAGCTCTATAATTTTTTCCTCGACTCTTAGAAGTTAGTGCTAGTGAATTGAATATCACTTTCGCTTTTTTCAGGTGGTTAAATCTAGCCTAGAGTATAAAATGTTATAATTCAAGAGTAATGTCGTCAGCCCTGCTATTGGAGCTACCGAAACACGTGTGTCGGTTTTGTTAACCTTTCGTAGTGGAAATTACAACAAGCTGTAATTAACTTATGATATTTTGTCGATGCCATAGATGGCTTCTTCCACGTCCATGCACATTTTTGCTACCTATTTCTCTCAAGGATTTTGCCGGAAATTATTTTCATCCGTGTCACGACCCCTGAAAGTTTTTGCTCACATAAATTCTACGAGAGTCATTTCTATTTTTGTCGTAGATCGTACTGTAATCTTCAGAAGGTTCAGAAACAAAGTTTTCTCAAAATGACTCCTACTATTACCTCTCGTGATATCAAATTGCTCTCTCATCCGAATGAAAATATTGATTCATGTTCATAAAAAGGACCTACTGCCCTACAAGGGTGTCGGTTCCAGCCCTTATATAATTCGGGCAACGCACCCTCACTCCCTCTGCCACAGAGACGAAAATCGATAAACTTATAGAATGATCCCTGGCGATGATTCAAAACTAGCATCGCTGTTAAAAAAAGCGAGTAATGATAAAAGCTTTCGTTAGATTGGAGTGAGTAATTCGGGAAATATTAAAGTTCTTTCAAACAGAACACGAAAGGCAATAATAAGACCCCCCGGAATACGGCCGTTATCCTGGTATTCCTCCGGGAGACTGTGAAACAATAATCTCAGATTAGAAACGAAGAGCTTTTTATTTTCTAAAAATGGATTTTTTTGTTTTGAATCTTTTTTGATGGTGATCTTTCGGGGAGGGCCACGAATTTGGCAAAAAACAAGTAATAATAATAATTTTCAAGAAGGGTTACTTGGGTAACAGCATCGATTTTTCTCAAAAAACAATTTTTTTGTTGTCAAGGTTTCGAATTTGATAAAATTCTTCTTCAGGGCTCGAAACAAACGTTTGTTTCACGTCATTGTGCAGTGTTACTGTCTCGAAAGTTTTATTATTTCAGTGTTTTTTATTTTTATTATGTATCTGAAGAAGAATTTGATTACATTCACAACGTTGGCAAGAAAACAATTGCTCTTCAAGAAAAATTGATACTGTTATCGAACTAACCTTTTTTGAAAAAAAACTACTAGATCACTTAACCAGTTTTGTAGAAGAAGTTGAGGTCTACGGATTTTTTAAACGATGAGTACAGTATTATCAAGGACCAGAATTCGTTTGGTAAAATACGAGGTTTACACCTGAAAATTTAATTTTTCAAACACGAAAGTATAACAACAAACTTCTTTCTTCTTTTTCATTTTTGAGAAACTTATCTATTATAGATTTTCACTTTCGAAAGAGTCGACATCCTATAGCAATTTCTACTTCTTCATCGGGATCATTTTTTTGTTAGACATATTTCAAATGATACATTCGTGACTCCGATGAGTACCATTAATGAATTTTATAGCATATCGAAGCCAAGTAGTTAATTTGATGTCCATTTTTTCAACAAGTAGATAGAAACGGTTCATATGTCTTGACACATTAACAAGAGATTCAGTGGCAAATAACACACTCGTATTTTGGATTTTTTTCCAAAAGTCACCAAGTTATTGTTCTGGAACGATGGTGAAATAAGCAAGAAACATTGTCGTATCAATGAAAGGGGAGGTAACTCGACTCAATTCAATTTTGATTCATTTTTGATGGTGTCGAGTGTTAATTGCAGAATTTCTCATTTTACGAATCAATGTACGAGTTAATCACTGGCCGCGGGGAGCTATTTCACTGCAATTGGGATCGGTTTACCAATAATTTACACGATTCAATCAATCAAATGGCCAATCATGCAATTTAAAGCCGAATATTCGCATCATGAATTGGAAATTTGTCAGTCGTAAACTACCTTTTTCGAAGCGAATGAAAAATGCCAAGATTCATTATTAAAATTATAAAAAACGTGGCAATTTCGTTGATGTATATGCCGATTTGATGTCATTGAACAGGCATTATGGAGAAAATTATTCATTACCATTGGCCAGTGCACGACATGTGACTTTTTGAAAATGTTTGATGCAGGCCCAATATATTATCATCTTATAAGATTTTTTTTTAACCCAGAAGTATTTGGAATCCATTAAACCTTTTTCTAATAATATATTTTTCCCAACGTATCCTATTTCTTTAAAGTATATTTATGAATGATGTACTGTTGAACAATGAAAAAAATTAAAAAAAGAAGATTTGAACGTAGCTTATATAGAATAAATTATATATAGTATATTAGTTAACCTGTGTCTTTTTTTCTTTATGATGTTGGTCAAACAGGGAAACCTATTTTTGAAAGTTTAAAGGGTATTGAAGAATTCTTTGATGTTTCTTTGGTTTTTAACCTCCCACAAACTGAGAAATGAATCGGTTTAGAGAAAAGAAAAATCTACTCAGGTGTAATAAGAAGGAAACTGAGAAGTTTGCCCTTGAATTCAGTTTTAATCCTATGAAAGAATATTATTGATTGTGATTCTCAACGTAAATGACAATGAAAGAAATCGGTTTGAAATTCAACATTCGAACAGTTTTTGAAACTGTAAATGATCTGAGATGTGTTTTGATTCAAACAAAACTGGAGAAAATTTTTCTGACTCAGAGTATAATCACCGTATGCCACTGTCAACATTTCAAGTGTTCAAAATTGGAGTGTACCAAATAAAAACATAAAAAATTGCTAATTGAATGCACGTAGCCTGCAAAATTTGAATATTCACCTTATTTTTTTAACTGACATCGTACAGTTATATCAGATCCTTCTTCGGTTAAGGTGAAAGAAAACTCCAATACGAGCGATTTACCGTCACTCTGAAATCGACGAGTGTTTACAAATACATTATTTTTACTCTCCCTTTTATCTCCTCAGAGGCTTCTCATCACTCGCCAAATAGTAAGAAGGGGCAGAGCACGTTCGACTGTTTGTCGTGTTGACAACTCTATCCATTAGATGGCGTCCGGCCGCAAATATCAGATGTCCGCGGTCAGTCGACGAATTGAACCCTATTTGATTTATTAGCTTCATTTCCGGCAAAATATACTGTCATACTTCTTATATGCGGCTCATACGCAACTCAATTACAGAGACGGTTTCTCTTATTTGATAGACTTAGTTGTTCTGGGTGTTCGTCTCTGTATTGGATTTATTGCTTGGACGTAATTAGATTGGTGGACGGCTGCAGTGAGAGGCTCCCCTGATTGATTAGATGATTTATGGAGAGCTGATAGGAAATATGTTTTGGAGATGTTTGGGGAGATACCTGGAGACATGATTATAATGAATAGTGTTCTGTTAAAAGTTTTTATCGAAAGTAATACAACGAGACCTCAACGTTTTAACAACTTTGTTTTATTTAGCAATATCATGAGAGCAACTAGCATGATATCTATTGCTGGTGCTCCATTAGTATCGCTCAAGAATAACAAAGATTGATTTTATTAAAACGACATCTATTTAAAAAATTAGGTCGAGTGCTATTTCCTGGAATATTCATAGCTAAAAATATCGATATGAAAATCAATTTCATCAATAGCACATAGATTTAGTTATATCCATGGCTGTCCATTTTATCGCTGTTCGTTGTCAATCGTTATCGCTGTTCATGGTCAATTTTAGGAGCTAATTTCATTGGTAACATTCCACATTTCCTATGAAATTCGTCTTAGTTATAAGCAATGATTGTGCTAAACCACCTTATAGTGATGAGGCTGCTGCATTAATCTAGATCTTTTTTTGTTTGTATAACTTAAATGATATCACTGACTAGAAAATATCGTTACAGTTATGTATCAAAGAAAGAAACAATTAAAAAATATAAGACGAAGCCTATCTATAGAAATTTCCCGAGGTTGCTTAAAAAATGTTCTACTTGGCTGGTTTGTTCTTTTACAAAAATATTTTCCCGTTGATATATTTCTAAATCATAATGAATGATATATGCACTGTTTATCATTCATTGTAATATT
>WOGL01001715.1:0-10891 GCA_015342145.1 Leptinotarsa rubiginosa | reverse complement strand
TGCCGGTCCGGTTTTGCACCAGTTGCTCGGGTAAGTGGTGTCGCAACTCACCAAAGGCCAAGGGTGTTAGTGGTCATCCCTGCTTATTTTATTATTATTATTATTCGACCCTCATTCTTTAGTTCAATGCCATCTAACATAATCAACTCACCGATATTTGATTCCTCCATTCTGATTGGCTGACTGACACCACTCTGTATCAGAAGTTGGGCTGAGTGTTCCACAAGGTTCCGTTCAGCAATCTGAAAATTCGCAAAACGAACCTTCATACGACAAAGCATAGACTTTAGTCATTTCCTGATGATGCTTACTTGGTTAAGGAAACGTGTTAAGTGATAGATGAGTGTCATATTGAAACACGAAAACGGATACGACAATAACGGTGAAACGATAACGAATAAACGCACGCAAAACGCTTGAAACTTATGCAAAACAACGTATTTTGAAATGCCATTGTCGAATACTTCGCTTTCCCCATTTTCGAACATTAACTCCACAATACGTAACTCCTCGACACCTTTGGGTGTTATCCTTCTCCTGATGATGCCAACTTGGTTAATAACGATACGACTTAATGTCCTTCTAAAATGTTGGAGTGCTAGACTCTATTGAACCGACATGTTTTTTTCTTGAATGAGACACCCTGTACACATTGAAGAATGACACGGTAAAATGATAGAGCCCCGTTGAACTGCCATGTTTTTTTAATGACTTAACTTGAGACACCCTATATATTTCGATGTTAGCCATGTTTTTTTTTCTATTACGTTGGCAGCCATGTTTTTTCTTTAACGCCCGTGGCCATGTTTTCTCTTCAATCCAATTTTTCGTTTATTATTACTATTATACCGTAATTTTCGTAATTCCGCCACGCCGACGTAATTTGAGACACCCTGTTCACATTGACGTTATGTTTTTTTCGTGAACGATGAGACATCCTGTATGGCAGCCATGTTTTTTTCTATTACGTTGGCAAATATTACCCTCCCGCGTGTTTTCTTCACCACCACTCCCCCCCTTTTCCACCTAACACGAAAACGAAAAACGCATGTGATGTATTTTGAAATGTCATTGTTGAATAGGCCCCATCGCCCCATTTTCAAACATTTCTCATTTCTCATCTCGCACATTAAAACGTTAGGCCCCCTGGCATGTTTCTTTCTTGAATGAGACACCCTGTATACATTGAAGAATCACATGCTGAAACGATAGAGCTCCGTTAAACTGCCATGTTTCTTAAAAGACGTATTTTGACGCACCCTGTATATTTCGCTCAATGTCCGCCACCATGTTTTTTTTTATTCTTAAATGATGTATTTTGGGACACCCTCTACACACATCGATCGAACGTTGAACCATTAGTTTCGTTAAACTGTCATGTTCCTTAAATTATGTATTTTGACGCATCCCTCCACTCGATGCCCGTGACGTTGCCGCCATGTTTTTTTTTCTTTAACGCTGGCAGCCATGTTTTTTTTTCTTTAACACCACACACACCTTATATATTATTGTTTTCATTCCAAGCGCGCTCGAATCGTTATCTTTCAAAACGCGATGAAGCTGCTCGATTCTCTGCCGTACGCGTAACCTATATACTCACTTGGTTGGGCAGAATCCACTCTGGGTCGTTTTGCTGGAGGACCTGCATCATTATCCGGCCTGCAGGACTGCATTTGATGACGACGCATGTTATCTTTACGACTGAAACTTTTACCACACCTATCACAGTGAAACANAGATATATTCAATACGCGCGATATCAAACTAACTCCTGTGAATGAGTGGCACCTCTTTTATATGTTCATTCAAAAAGTGGGGGAGGGAAGGAGAATACACGAGCGCCCTCAAATTTACATCAGCAAAGGTACATGATATTGCGAAGGTCACTCAAAGTCGAACTGAAAACGCACTCCAAAAGTCTCTTCGTCCATGCGGCTGAAGGTCGTTCAAAGTCGAATATTCTAAATAACAACTTGGATCAATGAAGGTCGTTCAAGGTCAAACTTGAAACATTACCTCAAAGTCATCTTGCTTTTGTCGTGTGATGTGGGTCAGGGTCGTTCAAAGGCACTGCCTCAAAGTCACCTTGCCTGCCTTGTGTAATGTTGATCAAGGTCGTTCAAGGGCAAACTCAAAACAATCGTTCAAAGTCACCTTGGTTACGTTAAATCGTGTAGGTGCAAAACTGGTTCGAATTCATTGAAAGTCAAAGTCACCTTGTTGAAAATATGGAAAAAGAATGAAGGTCATTCAAGGTTGAACCCAAAACAGCACCGCAAAGTCACCTTGTCTGCGTTGCCGTATGACGTAGGTCAAGGTCGTTCAAGGTCAAACTCATAACATCTCCTCAAAGTCACCTTCGCTACTTCGTGTGACGTAGAGGTCATTTCAAGGTTAAAAGTGGTGGGGGGAGGTTCTGAAATCGGCTTAAACTAACTACTGACGTGTTTCAGGTTTTTGTGAAACGACCTTTGGTTTTGGAAATATCTAATTTATTCCATACTTTGCGGAAACACTCTAAACATAATAGATGCAGACACTATCTGGATATCTGGAGGCATTCGCCTGGATATGAAGTAAGGCGTCATCGTGGCGTGACGGGCTGGAGGCAGATCGGGTTTTAAATCATAGATGTATCTTCAATGTTTCAGTGTGAATTGCAAAACAATTCCCATTGAATAGATTACTAACATTGACGAATACTCTACAATTTTCTTGAACACGTTGTCTACAAATTAGTTAACAGTTGCCGTACTTTAATAAATTGCAGTGGAATTATCTCGCAACAATCAGTCTCTTAATAAGTAGAATTTGGAACCGGCGTGGAACGGATCTATTGAAAACACTTTTGCTTCACCAGAACAAAAATGGTATTTCCCTAAACGTGTAACCGAGTAAGCGTCATCAGGACATGACTAAAACTACCCTACAGTCATCCCCTGATGATGCTAATTTGGTAAGCGAGATGGCCGTAAAGAGACAGCATTTTTGTTCTGATAAAGAAAAAGTAATTTCAATAGATTATTGGTATCTTTGAGTTATTACTAATACTGACAATCCCCATATATATGTTGTGAGAACAACTGAATAACTGACAAAATTTGAGAGAATTTTGGTTTGACTGTTCACTAGTATTCTGAGTATACGAATATTCAAGATAACAATTTCGAAGGAAAGTGACTATAGGGACATTATAATGATTGATTATCATTGTATTCAAGAAACACTTCATTGTGAGATTTTCACTAGACAGTTTTACAAAAATACAATACGTGTTTCGCTGTACAATATTTTCTTCAAGCGTGTCTTTATTTGATTATCATTGATTTTCTCAAATATATGAATAGAGTTGTAAATTATCATCCAAATCGAATAAATACATATATTGAACCAATAAAAATGAGATATTTTAATTTTATGAAACTTGTACAAATTCATGATTCGCGACAATAATGTTCAAATATCAACAGTAAAAAAAAATTTTGAACGTAATCTGTGAAAAATTAATAAAGTAGCAACTCCATTTAATAGACAAATGTATTCAACCATCATGAAATACAGATATCCAGCAAATATCATGTACAAAAATAATACCTCGTTCATTGAAGTTTCATCAATATTAAAAGTAGTAACACGTTGAACTTCCATAACGAATCTTTCATTTACGTTGTTCAGGTCTTACGAAGGAGAAAAGCATAAAAAGGAATGCCATGAATGTGAATGAGCCCATCTTCAACATAGCTTTAATTAATAACCGAATACCTGAAAGACTGAGAATTCATAAATCGTGTTAAATAGCACCTCACTCAAATGGAACATTTCTCAATTTATAAACGCTTTCCATAAAAGTGCAAACTACTCGAGTTATTTCAGAAGTTTGTTTTCACTACTTCGTTATTACACCATTAAACTCTCAGAGTAAACTATCTTGCTTTATGGTCCTTCAGTGCTCGCTGAGAGCTACGACAGTTTTAATGGTTATAATTTCTGTCTTGGTTTACAAATACGTAAGTAACACAGAGAGTACTAAAATTTTGATGTTCTACACAACTAGACGCTAGTGACCAACATATTTGGGACTGGTGATATTTTGAAAATTTTCAGATAAGTAGGTATTAGATAATTTAGGAAACACTTGCTACATGAATAGCATTTTACAAGTGATGTTCAAACGCCCGTTTATGCAGCTATAGTTTCGTAAGAATGTATCATCTTTCCCTCCAACCGATTTCCTGGAGTCTTTGAAGTTCACTAGATACTCGTTAGGACAACAAGAGGATTGTTCCGAATTCTTGGGGTTCTTGTTGAATACTTTTCGTGAGCAAAACAATAGCAAAATCAATACTCCTGACCGCTCTGGATTGAATGATTCCATACAGTCCATCTCGTCTTGTGTTTGTGAATCTTTTGCTGGAAAAATCCTCACTTGTTTACTATGTGGTAAATGTTCAAGAGGTGATGATCGACTGTATTGCCAAACATGCGCCGAACTAACTGACAGTTATACTAGTTTTAACAATAAATCGGACTAAAAAGTGAAAAATAAATATAGTTTGAAGAAACTAAAAAACACGCTTTTATAGAACATCGAACTAAAAAGTTAAAACATATTTTTTTAAAATAAGCTTAAAACAATAACGAACGAAAAATACTAGTATTATTGTGAAAAAAGAGTGGGCGCTTTGTGCCATATTTTTATATATCAACCGCACGTCGCTTTTTTCACAATAATACTAGTATTTTTCGTTCGTTATTGTTTTAAGCTTATTTAAAAAAAATATTTTTAACTCTTCAGTTCGATGTATTGGTTGGATCGTCAAAGTCTTGAACATTTTTGTTTGAAGGTGGTTGACAATGTTTCGTGGTGTATTTCATCAGTTCGGACTTCCATTGTCTAATATAATATAAATTGATTCGAAATCCCTGAAAATAATTAAAAAGATTAACCGAAAATAACAACTTTATTAAACAAAAACTGAAATTGCAAAGAAATAACATACAAGTAACAACCAAAAAGAAAAATTGAAATATTAATAAAAGCTGAAATTAAAAAAAAAATTAAAAATACCATTAACAAATAATGAAAAATAAACATAAAAATGAAAAGATTCCAAATCGAGTTATATCACGAAATTTCGATT
Source organism: Leptinotarsa rubiginosa (assembly GCA_015342145.1). Lineage (NCBI taxonomy): Eukaryota > Metazoa > Arthropoda > Insecta > Coleoptera > Chrysomelidae > Leptinotarsa > Leptinotarsa rubiginosa. Next base: position 5,750 of record WOGL01001715.1, on the reverse strand, counting down.
GTTAGTATCCACAGTTATCACCCGAAGGCGATTGTGGATACTAACAATCGAAACGTCGTCACATAACTTGGTTTGGAATCTTTTAATTTTTATTTTTCATTTTTTGTTAATAATTTAAATTTTTTTGATTTTCAGCTTTTATTAATATTCCAATTTTTATTTTTGGTTGTCGCTTGTATGTTATTTCTTTGTAATTTCAGTTTTTGTTTAATAAAATTGTCATTTTCGGTTAATCTTTTTAATTTTTTTCAGGGATTTCGAATCAATTTATATTAGATTAGACAATGGAAGTCCGAACTGATGAAATACATCTTGAACATTTTAGTAGGTGAAATGAATTATTACTTTCATCACCTTTGAAAATTGGAATTGTATGGATATAAATTCTCAGTACTTGGTAATTAATAACCCTTTCTTGGGGATTCGTCGTGTTGTTATCTATGACGAATACTAATTTATTTAGTTGTTCTATGAATTCATCAAATTTGACTGATTCTAAATAAAACGGTTTATAAATACATTGAAGGATGTAGCCGTTACTACGTGGTAGGAAATCATAATGAAGAAAAGACAATTGAAAACTTCCTATGTTTTTTACCACTTTTATTTGTAACTAATGTTAAAGTTTGAAAATGTCCTTATAAGACGAAACTGCAGTGAGGTTAGTTAGAAAGTTTTCAATTCTTTTTTCTTCAAAACGGTTTATGTTATTACTATTACTATTTTCTAGAGAATTTGTAATCATGTAATCTGGCTCATTCTCCAAATATTTGGTTTCTTTTACACTGAAAGAGATACATTTTTGATATAATTCTAGACAATGAAAACTCAATTTGAGGTATATTAATTATCTATTTTTTACAGAAGAAACAATAAGAAATTCAGTGAATCCACCTGTAAGAAAGTCATGCCTGTTGTTGAGGAGGCAGATGTCGGTGAACTTCAGAAAGAGGTTCATCGTCTGAATATTCGAGTTGATGATCTCGAAACTAAAATAGATGGACTCGAGTGGGAACAAGAAACTTTGAAAGCAGATCTGACGATACTAAATACATACAATAAAAACCTCCAGAAATTCAAAGAATGTAGCGACAAACAAAATAAAGATTTGGAAAAACAAATACGAGAATTGAGAACAGAATTTGAATTTTGTGATGTTCCCCATTCCAGGATGATGGCCCAAGAAAATCAATACTTGAGGACAATCGTAGAAGAAATGAGAGAGTCAAATAACATTCTGAAAGAGCATACTAAACTCTTGACGGAGCGTTTGCATCGTTTGGAACAGAAGAAGAACAAACGACAAACCTGAACTTGGGCCCGGTTTTTTTAAATATTTTAATAACATTTTATTTACCTCAAATGTACATTTTTTTACACTTCATTTAATTGACAAAAGGAGTACAATAATAGTAGGAAAAGTTAGCTATTATCACAGTGTGAGAATTTATTAAAATAAATAAATTTTATGAGAAAAATCAACAATATTACCATTTTGTATCATGTTCCATCTATGAAATAAATAAAAATATTTTTGTCTAATTTCCTCTAGTTAATTTTATTTATACGACTGGTTTTGGGTTTAACCCCATTATCGAGTATAAAGCTAAAATGTGACATTTGAAAACTCGATTATATCGGAAGTTTTTAAATAATATAGAAGGACAGGTAGTCCTTCAGAGAGATCAATAAATTATCTATCTATTGAATGTTACATGTAATATTGTTTATCGTCTGTGGTACCATCCAAATGATGATCTATTACTAAAATGCCAGTGATAATTTATTGTAATTATATTGTTATTAACTAAAATATGAGATATTTCATATTCCAGTAAAGTGAGTGGAAATTATTTTCAGTGGAGCTATTGGAACATTTTTTGAAATAATGATATAATGTTCTTTGTTCTAGTGACAAGTCTGGTGATAACTAGATGAAGCAGCCGTATTACAGAAACACCTTGTTTTTAATTTTTTTAAAAACTTAAAAGTGCTTATGAATTGAATATATCCTGAAAGATTTACCCTTTGTGAACAATAGTGAACATGTCTTTCCGAAAGCTGATGTAATGGAATATCCTAGAAAAAACAGTACTTAACGATACTTATACGAAAGATCATAATACATTCTTGTATTCTTCTTTCTTCTTGAATCACTTTTAGAATATTATTGAATCTTGTCTTGTCAAATCATAATGAAAATTTTAAATCATCTTCATTTATCACAAACATTCACATTAACGATTTTAAAAGACAATTTGAAAAAAGATTGAGCACAAGGTATTCTTACATCTAACCTTTTGTTAGTTCTGAAAAAACAGAATACTATCAAATTTTCACCGAAAAATTTTACATACAATTATATATACCTACAAAACATTTATTAGTTATATCGCAAGATCAACGAAAACGTAAGCTGAATGACAAAAACTAAAAAGAATTGCAAATGAAAGCAGATAGTAAATATCTAACGATGAATTAGAAAACTTCACCTTTTTGAACTGTTCTGGTATATTCCTAGTGTTATTATATTTGAAGTATTTATAAATGAAACTACTTCGACAGAATGAAACGGGGATGTGTCCTCTTCTTCTCCAAAACGAATAGCAATTGACATTTTTAATTTTTGTGATAATAATTCAATAATTCAATTGTGAAATTATTAATAATATTTCATCACAATTTAATACTAATGAACAAGTAGATTCGAACCAAAATACTAATAGTGAAATTTTTACACCTTTCTTCCTCATATTACAGAAATCACGCTTAGATTGGTCAGAATTTTCAAATCAGTTGAGAATATTAAAATTGCAAATAAAACAGTTTCAACTATTGGATCTATCTTTACCAAGATAAAACTCCAAAACTTCATTGTTCAGACCTAATTTATTGGAAACCATGCTCCGATTGCAATGGAGATATATTGGACAAACAACAAGACTATTAAAAGATAGAATAACATCTCATAAAAGTGATTGTAGATTAAGACCAGAAAGATGTGCTTTGAGTAATCACGTAAATGAAGAAGGTCATTGTATGGACTTTAATTCCACAAAAATACTAGCAACTGAACATAACAAATACAAAAGACTCTTTTCAGAGGTGGCCTTCATCTCATAATCACCTCCATGCTTTAATAAAAAAACTGATATCAACCATTTGAGTAAAATATATTGCTATCTGCTGCACTTGAATCAAGGAAATTTCCAAAAATCTTTCTAATGATTTTTCAAATGTTTAACATATATTTCAATGTTAACTTCAATATTATTCGAATTTCAAGTATTATTTCATGTTGTGAATTTCAGAAAATTTAATTATTCCAAGAAATCTTCATGTTAATCAAATAAGAGTTAGTACACCTGTCATTTTCTTTTCCACTGGGTTTATGATACATTTCAACTAAGTGTTATATGAACACTTGATATACGCTTGATATGCAAAAAATATGGCACAAAGCGCCCACGCTTTTCTCACAATAATACTAGTATTTTTCATTCGTTATTGTTTTGAGCTTATTTAAAAAAATATTTTTAACTTTTTAGTTCGATGTTCTTTAAAAGCGTGTTTTTCAGTTTTTTAAACTATATTTATTTTCCATTTTTTAGTTTCGTATGCGATAAAAGCGTGTTTTTGTGTCTTTTCAAACTATATTTACTTTATCTATACTTTTGAATCAATCAGCCGTATATTGTTTAGAAAAATGACGATTGATATTTTCCGATTTCGGAGAGAGAGCCTGAAAATCAGCTACCAAGCCCAAGGCAGCAGGCGCGCAAAGGAGGCTCACAAATAAGGCAGCAGGCGCGGGTGTTAATAAAAAAAATACTTTTTTCAAAAAAAAATCAAGCAATAATGTCGATATATCAAGGAGGTTAAGTACAGCGCCATCTGCCCGCGAATAGATCAAGTAATAATGTCGATATATCAAGAAGGTTACGTACATCGCCATCTGCCCGCGAACGGATCAAGCAATAATGTCGATAATTCTGTCAAATACAGATCTCGGTATGAAATGAAGAAGAGAGTTACAAACAAACATACATATAGGTGAAGCTAATATAAAGCATGTAAAAAGTACTGACAACAAATTCATAAATATAGTGGTGTGATAAAACATTTATGACTGACGCATTTTTGATAATGAGAAGAAGAATCCATCCTTGCAAGCTAATGATGGTAACTTATCAATTATTTCAACTTTTCGAAAAATTAAATAGGGAGTATTTGGGTACCATGCATGACATAAGTAGGTCACAATTTATGTTCTCAACTTCATGTCCTACACTTTGACAAGTGATTTCTCAATGGCCGAATGAGAAATTTGGTGATGAATGGCCTCCTCGTTCCCTAGACCATATACCATCGGTTTTTGTCAAGGGATCACTTGAAACAAAACGAATAAAAGGTCGACCACTTGTGGTATCAGAAAGCTTCCTTCCAAAGATATCATTTCAGTATGTTTGTGCCTTGCGGTCTACTTTAAGTCGATTATATTGTAGGATAATTGAAGAGGAAACTCGGCATACAAAATGCTTGAAAAATTTTTCTTTTCAGCTATTTCAATGTGTGTGGTATTTTTTCCATATACTTATAAAAATAGAACAATATGTAGTAACTGATTTTTGTTTTCTCAAATGGATGTGGAAACGGTTTCGCTAAACTCGGAAGATAGTTTTTTTGGTTTATCGCTTTCAGTCAGACTGAACTGAAGTCACACCAAAGGTACTGAAAAATAGATAGTGACAGTGTCATATCATTTTGAAGTTATAAACTAAACAAATATTGTTTCCGTCAGGGCATGGACCAAAACCGGTGTTGAAACAATTTAACATTCTTCAACTTTCCCAATTCACGGCAAATTTATTCTGACCAGTTTTAAAACAAACATCTGGTGAGGAATATTCAATGCGTATTCAAAAAAATACCAGACTACTTTGAATTCATTCGTTAACGAGTTCTGTTAGTTTCACACCTTATATTATCTAATGACAAGCTACCAGTCTGCTTACGTTGTAACTTCGATCTGAAATCACAGGTATCCTTGACCAACTTCTCAGTGCATGCAACTATGCAGGAACAGGATTTCGAATATACGTTTAAGATCAAGGATATGTTTGTGTATCCTTGCATTGCATTAGGAGCAGTGGCGTTCTTGGTCGGATTGAATAAATGACTTTCAAATGATATTGAAACCCACCCATAAAGGGTATTATTGTGAATGGCAACGCAAACTGATCAATATTATAGCAATGCAGTTGATTTATAATACTCCTTCAAACAACTTCTTTTCGTGTTTGGATTATTTGTAAAAATGATGACCGATTTCAAAAAGCAATTATGTCTATAGTATGAAAATAAAAAGTATATTAAAGAAGAAAGTAATACTAATCATGAAATTATGAAACAACAAACATTAATTGGCGCTCCGGGGCGACTTCATTGATTCCAGTGACGCATTTGCTTTTTCAGCTGCAGGAAATCCCGGAAAAACTTGCAGCACCACATCATCTGAAGATCTTAATCTGCCAATGTACTCTCTTTCATAAAACAAAATGTAGGGTGTCTCCAGAGGCTCCAATGAATTCAAGACATCGCCAGAACACTTAGTGATACGACTATCGTCAAACTCAAACCAGTCCGTTTCGTCTTTGACTATAGTATTGATTGAACTAATTTGGGTACTTTCACCTTCCGTAATCTGAAAAATATGAACATTATAATGTAGAACTTACTGCCGCACTAAG
>WOGL01001714.1:0-10896 GCA_015342145.1 Leptinotarsa rubiginosa | reverse complement strand
CAGCCATAAAAGCCTACATTTCTAAATAGAGAAATGTTTTTTTATAAAATAATTCGGTAATATATGTTCAAAATAATTATATTATTCATGTATAACTTTCAAGACATAGTGTTATTACTGATCGTTGTACCACAACTGCGGTATGTGAATCTTGAAAATAGCATGTAGTTTTTCACAGACTTGTAAAACGTGTGATTCCTAGCACAGGTACCTTCTTTGGTTATTTCACTTTTTATAATAAACACTACGATTGCCTCTTCAAAACATTACTTTTGTTCAATAGCAATGTAGTATTCTCCACCAATTACAAACAGATCTGGACACTGGGTTTGAGAAAATGTTTATAGATGGCTAAGAGTTTCTGAAAACCCAGTTGAAATACGTACCTCACCATTCACCGAGACTACAATGAAACGTTCTCTTAATGCTCTTTCAGAGATAATCAAACAATGGCCCAAACCTTTAAATTTCTCCTCTATATACTCCCGTCCATGAAGACCTTCATCATATGCTCATTTTTAACAGCACTGGCAAACAGTTCAGGTCTATTATAGCTTCAAAGACTTGAATTGAAGATATTTCATATGTGGCCTCATTTTTTTTTGATAAGTCTGGATCCATCCTTAGAACTCTTGATTTTCAAAGTATTGAATAATATTTGATACTTAGATGAAACACATTATGAAGTATCGATAATGCTATATTCGAACCTAAGATCATACTCACAAGAACTGTATTTTTCGTTTATTGGCAATTTTGAATTAATGCCCAGTTTAAATTAATAATACCGAAAAAATTCTAACTAAGATCTTGATGATTCTTGCACAAGTTTCGACTTCTGAGGATTGTAAATTGTTTGGAGACAGCTTGTTATCATATAAACTCATTTTTAAAGAGAAAAAAAAACAGAATTGAAAATGTTCTTACACATATATTTTTATATTGATTACACTTAATATATATTCGTTACAATTATTAATTTATCTAAAATGACTACACAATCAACAGTCTTTAAAATTGTATCATTAGGTATTTCTAACGTCCAATGAATAAAATTTACACTTATATACAATTACAAATATTAAGGCAGCAGTAAGCATATGATTTTTCACACACGAAATACAAATTCTTTGTTCGTTTTCTTGAATTATTTCTCACAATATGAAATAATCAATGAAAGAGAACACAAAACATATCAGAAATATTTTGTTTAAATTACTCATCTCACAAAACATTAAACCAATGGCAAACCTACTATAAAATTGAATTTTAATTCGTCAATCAATCTTTAATAGAGACTGGAAAATGTCTGCTGATCTAGAGTAGAATTGAGCAGAAAATTGTTTTAGGCACATGCCAACTTGTGAATGACTAAAAATTCAACTTACAATCCAGTTTTAATTTTTAATAAAGCACAAATAGAGGTCTTAAAATTTCTATACCAAAAATATAATATAAAAAATATAAAACAGTATACTTCTAGAAAAAGGCTCAGATCTCCATGAAACCTCTCACTTATACATAATACAGTGAGAGTCACACAGAGCTTCCATTAGAAGTTTGATAGAAAGAAGAGGTTATAAAAAAGTTGTATATATAATTTTTATTTCTAAAATATTATCTCCAGTAAAAGCGTGGCCTATCAAAGTTATAATTTTTTTAAATGGAATAACATATAGTGCTTTCCATATTCGGAGTCTGCCAGAGAAATATATAACGAACGGTTTAGAAGTTGTCAAAAATAACGTCAAAAAGTTTTCTGTTCAACCAACCCTATTTTCAATGAAAACTCGTTTGAATAGTTTGTTATGTTGTGAAGATGTTTAAAAATTGTAGTTATTTCATTATCGAATAATAATTTTACTCATATCTTTTTCTCATTACTGGGTGAATCAAACTTGAAAACAATTTTTTCTTGAAAAGCCCTTTTTGAAAATATCGAGTTGTATAGGTATATATCTGGTGAGTTACAAGTTATAATAAATATAGTTTCAAAAAATATACTATTTTCAATATTGAATATATAATAAATTTCGAAAAGAAATTTTAGAGTGAAAAAATCTGAGACAAATTAATAGACATTCAAGTGCTCAATCATTCCATATATATGTAAAGAAGAGATTTTTATAATGAAAGTTTGTTCAGATGACTCTTCATAACATAAAGACTATCGAACATAAAAAAATCATACGAAAATTATTTACAAAAAGCTGACATCGTCGACTAGTTTCACTGAGGCCGAAAATTTTCAGACTAAGTTTTCTATGAAATCACAACATGGAATCTAACAAATAACATGACGTTTCCTTGAAAAAAACATAATTATTCCAAATCTCCTTCTAAAAAGATTAACTTTGTTTTGCCTGTTTCCGTGGTGTAACTTACTTGAACTGTTAGGTATATACTCGTTCAACCATATTTTTAGAAGGCTTCTTTTCACTGGGAAAACAAATGAAAAATAAAATATAGAGTATCCATTCGGATGAAAACATTGTTTTCGGGTTTTGATTCTCCCAGTATCACGAAAGTTGTTGCTCAAATTATAATTTGATGATGAAAAACTATATTTTCAAAACATGTTCATAACAAAACTGACTTTTCAAATGAAATTTCGTTAAAATGAGGACGGTTAAATATTAATTCTTTGGTAATATTTTTGGAACAACTTCTGAACTGCTTGGTATATAACCATACAATCTTATATTTTTTAAAAGAACTCTTATATCTCATTCCATTTCAAAAAATCCAATATCGATACATCGTACTTTTACTGGATACCCAGTATATTAGAAATAAATTCAGAAAAGTCCATACATAATTTTCTAAAACTCATTTTTTTATGACTTCACACCTTCATCACAATCTTCTAATTGAAACTCGATGTGACACACACAATATGTTCAATTGGAATCCAAATGAAATCCAATTCATTTATACACATTATTTTATATCCTCTTTAAACACTCCATCAGCCAGGCAAATTGAGGCATCTGAATAAAATGTTTTCAAGAAGCAAAATAGCTTACATGTTACATAAATAATACAATTAAGAGCACTGTCAGAGAGAAAAAATACTAGAATGATGTTGGATAATATTTAACAAATATTTGAGACCTTGGAGTAAAGATTCACATATTCACAGAATATAGTTAGGAAGCCTTCTTTTTTTCGAGTATTTTCAAATATCATTCGCCATTAGATGCTAGAAATCGATAAAATACTTCAGGAACTGAAATTTTTCTACTACACAAAAATAATATACAATAGAAAATCAGAATAATACTTTTTTAATATTTAATTAAATTTTGATTTCACATTTTTTGTTCGTAAATTAAATAAATCATAACATAACCTTTTATACAAATGTAAATAAATTAATATCAATGATCACACAGTACATCTATGCTTATAAACATGTATAATACAATTTCAAATCTGCATACTGAGGGAACTCTCAGCGTTATCGTTTTCAGTTATCAACAAATCGTTGAAGATTTGTACATCAAAAACAGATTTTTTGGGTTTTATAAATCTTACATTTTAAAGTTACAGAGAAATTAAATTTGTAATCACAAGTGTATATCCCCGTCGTTTGTGCATATCAACAAAGGTTTTGTAAATGTCCCAGGGATATTATTATTGAGTCACTTTGCACACTTCAATCAATTCCTTATGTGTACTGACCAATAAAAAATTGTTTAACATATATATTCCTCTGTATTAAAATAAATTATATTTTCAGTCATCTTGAAGTTAGTTCTTGAAGTAAACACTGAGCTGAAATTGTACTTCAAATCAAATAACACTCAAATTTAAATCACTTTAATGATTTTCAATTCTTATGCTAACCTGATATTTTGGGGCTAGATCATATATGTAATCTAATTTTTTTTACAATAATTTTCAATCAGCTGGTATCAATTAATCTTCTCAAATAATTACCATTGGGGTTGGTTTGATGATCAATTAATTCGTAATCATTTCCGACATTTTGAACTTCAAAAAGTTATTCCTCGGATTCTATTAACAAATATGGCTGAATAGTAGTTAAACCTGCTATTTCATATTTCATTACTTTTTTACAATTCATTTTACATTGTGTATGTTGATAAGTTGGAATGACTTGGAATGTCAATACAGTATATTATTTATTTGTCTCAACATTAGTGAGATGGCGCAAGCCACAGATATCCAGAATGATTTGAAGTAGTATCGTTTTTAATTTCATCAAATAATAAAGACTTTCTGCCTCTTGTCGTTTTGAAAAATATATTTATTTTATTTCAAGATCTGTCTTCATTTTAACAGTGTTAATTTATTGTAATGAATATGAAATAAATTATACGTGGTTATTTTTTGGCCATATGTAGCAGAAGGAAACAAGAAATGTTTGTGCTTCAGACCCAAAATATTCCTAATCCTGTACTGACTTGTATTTAAGTTATTTTATTTAATTTATTTTGTATTATAAATTAATTTTCCATCTGTCTGTGTTCACATTATGTTCATATTTTGTAATATAAGATGATACAGTATTTTCATCTGCAAATGAGAGTACAAAAATTTTCAGAACAAATATATTCAAACAGTGACTTTACTCCCATTTCCTTTCTGCTGATAAAAAAACTGAATGAGAGTAACCAAATAAGATAGCTTGGTGTTCATATTGATGATAAATTAAAGTGGGGTATACATACTAATAAACTCATCAACACAATATCAGCCATGAATTAAAAATATCCTCAACAAAATTTACCCTGTTCTTACCCTATGTTCTTTGAAAGAACATTTCATAATGAACAGCTTCAAAATTATTTATTTGGTTATCAACAATAAAATGAAATCTAATCTTTTGTTAAAAAAATTTAAGTCAATAATCTTCTTTTTTTCTAGAATCCCGAGGATGGCATTATTGATTTTCTAAGAATTAGATGATTCTTATCCCAAACAAAATTCAAAATATGATTCATAGTCGGATCATCAAACCATTCAGAAAAAAATTACAAATATCTTAAAGGAAAACTTGAAAAATCAATGTCGTTCAAACAAAATTGTAATGAGTATTTATGTTGAATTAACACGTCAAAAATTAAAAATAGTTATTCAACTTGCATATGCTATACTGTTGTTTCTACATCACTAAAATGATCAAAGTCATCATGACTGTGTGATGTAATGCGACGCTGATTTACATCACTTACAAATGAATTGATCTCAGAATCAGAAAGACAGGGGCTAGCACGTGACAAGCTATAAAGGTTTCGTGATCTTTTGGGTTGTGGTCCTCTCCTGATCTGTTGATAAAGTTCATCTAGATCACTTACTGATACACTACTAGCTCTACTTTGACCATCAGCCCTACCCAATCTCAAGTCGTGAGAAGGGTTGATATATATTCGACGGGAAGAATTACCACACATAGATTTTACTACACTTGAGCTGAGCTCAGATGGTTTTGTATTACCTTCAATTCCAAAGGTATTGTGGCTAGATTTAGGAAAATATTGGTTTCTTCGCACACTATCTAATCTCAGATCGTTTATTTGACAATAATTGGGATCGTTTTCTGTCAGTATACTGAACGGACTATTCTCGCGACGAAATGAAGGGACAGCCCCACTTGTTTCAGTTAGAAAGCTCTCCTGGTTAGGTAACAACGTCTTTTCTGGACTGGTTTTATCCAAAATAGAATCAGAAATTGTTTCAGAACTGTATTCCAGCGTACACTGCTGTGAGAACGATCTCATGTTATTTTCGGCTTTTTCAGAAATTTGTTTACAAGGAATATTATGCTTTTTCTTCATTTTTTGTCTGATTAAATCTTTTTTTCCTAACCTCTCAGCATCAATGAGCATTTTTTCCACTGGTATATTAGCTACCGAATCAAATTCATCAGCACTGTCTGAGAATATGTTAGGATTTTTCTGCTGAATCCTCTGTTTATGTTCAACATGAATATTTGTATTATTAACTTTAGAATTAGTTCCGAAAATATTTTGGTTAGAGCTGTTCCTCACTTTCAACCTAGGTTCTGAAAACACTGATGCAGTGTCACTGTTGATATCCCTTGGTGGCTTGGACAAATTATTTTTTTTCATCATATTCCTTTTTTGTCGTTTGAAAAACTTTCTTGCCACGGTACTCTGATGAGGATTATAAAATACTACAGCGGCGTTAGTTGGATTTTCTATGATGTTAGGAATGGTATTGGATCTATATTGCGCTCTATGGAGTACAACCAAGTTAACATTGTTTATTTTTGCTCCAGTCTGGTTGTCGCTAAAACTTCCGTTCAAATCCACAGCACCTTTCAGGATATTACTGGCATGAGAATTCGATTTGGTATGACTGGAACTCCTGCTGGTTGATCTTGATATTATATGATTATCAATTTGGCAAACCGGTGGCAATGGTAAAGGCTGAATTTGTATTTGAGGAATGTTAAGAATGGTATCAGAAATGCTCCTGGATCGAACATAACAAATTCGTTTACGTTTCATCCACCTCACCAAAACAACCCACTGGGTGCGTACATCATTCCGTGCCACGCAATAGAAAAATAAGGTAAATGCTCCAAGAGTGGTTGCTAAAACAGCAAAAGCAATGCTAAATAAATCTTCTTCAAATGAGACTATATGGAAAGGCGGTACTGTAGCGAATGCACAACTGAGCCATGTCATTATATAAATTAAGAGAAAAATCAAATGGGCTTTCAGCTGTGCAGAAGGAGCATGCTCAGGATCTTCAATCTCGCTGGAACCAGTTTTAGTAGATACACTTCTGAAGCTTTGACTATCTATGTTTGGAAAGTTGGGCTCCAATAAATCTAAGTCGACATGTTCAGTAGCTTGTGTACCTTCACTCAAATGCCCATTAGTGTCGATGTTGTATATGGCACACCTTATTAATAAAAATAAAACAAAGATAAAAATCAACAGTATGAAAAATGGTATGTACAAAGCACTGAGAGCAGGTCCAGATCTCAGGAAGCAATGAGTTGATGAGGCATATTCATTCATGTTGATAGCAGCTGACAAACCACAGATGATTAATCCAATTCCCCAACCAACTAGATAAAGACCCAAAATTGGTTTCTGAATCGGTCGATCTGATGGCAAGTCATCGTCTTGGAGACTAATAATATCATTTTTGCTCAGTCGTTTGTACATACAATTTACACCAACACACATCCAGAGGAGAGAACATAATGTAAAATAGTGCAGTATCATTCCCACCATTTGACAAATTTTTACATCTTCCGTCTGATAAATTCCAAACACATACATGAAACAAAGCAGAGATATAGCTATCCACATGTTAATTAATGAATGCTTTGCTTTTTTGGGCATCTGAATACTTACATAACACAACAAATAAGTAAGAATAACTATAAAAAATGACGTAAATAAAATAAATGTTCCCACATATATGGCTGGATGTGACAGTTTGAACTTGCCACCAACGTTCATAGCCTCAACATAGGTAACGTCTTGCAAGAGACCATAGTAACCAAAATTTTCGCAAGAAAATACCACGTGATCTTGCAGTTGATGCCTGAACTGACATCCTTCTGAAGACCATCCTCCGGAGCCATTATTCAAAGACGAGTCCCACCATACAGGAGTGAAAGGTGTTACCTCATACACTGGTGTGAATGGGGTCCGAAGCATTACAAAAATTGGTTCAGTAAGATTCTTCACGATTAGGTCCACTGAAAGTAAATTTTATAATAAGATGAAATATAAGATATAAGCTTATTTGAATATATTCAATATGAAACTAAATAGAAATGAGTTCATGCAGTAAAATTTCTCAAATGATTTGACTCTTTCTCATTTCAATGAAGGAGTATTGCTTAAAAATGAAATGGTGCACTCATTATTTTCATCAATCCTTCAGAAACTGTAACAGAAGTTAATAGCCATTAGCAGTTCTCTTCATTATTCAATTTTATCTTCCAATCATCAAAATAAGTATTGATAAAATTTCTATTATCATTGGCAAATTTAAATACACGTTCCTGATAAATAGGATATTTTTCTTTAAAATATGGAAAGTGGTGTTCAAGCAGCAATTATCATGGTGAACTGGAAGATTGGCCTTTTCTACCCCTCATTACAATTTTTTACTTTTTCAAATCATAGAAGGCGCAAATACCCCCCCAACGAAATATGTAACTCTTATAATTTGCACAAATTTCATGTTGAAGTAACTTAAGCAAAACCGAGATACATAAAAACCTGGGGTCTACAGCGAAACGTTGTTTTGTCAAAAACTCTTGATGCGACTGAGAAGAATTGCCCAACTTTGTACCCATCTTGATTAATAGTGTAACAATCGAATTCTGTAACATTGGTTGTGTCTAAGGTTAAAAACGGAGAGCGCTGCGCTGTTTTAATTTTATCCAAGACAGGATTTAGCAACATTCAGCGATAAAACTGCTAGAAGTGGTTCAAAATTAGGATAGTTTTTATTCTAGATTTTGGCTCTCAAAGAAAAAGTATTAAAATTATCTCATCCAGAGTCTGTTAAAAATTATTTTAAATTATTGAAGAACATTTTAATAGATAACTCATATCCAACAGTGCTTCTGAATACATATTTATTCAAATTACCCCAATGCAATCATTTTTCAAATAACATATATTCTTTTTCTTCAAACATAATTTCCAAAAAGAACTACTAAACGATTTCTTATTCATCCCGCAATTCTTTTTATATAAATGAGACTACTCCTAATCTTTCATCACGAATTCTCTCATACAAAAGTGACTATTGACTCAATAAACAGTCTTGTGGATTAGCAGAGCATGTTATTTCAAAGGGTCAGGTCATGGAGTCTATAATAATACAAAAATTTTAGCTGTTGAAAATAAGAAAATTAAAAGATTGTTTCTTGAAATGGCACATACTAGTAACACTCAAAATAGTTTGAATAAAAAATCTGAAACACAAAATTTGAGCAAACTTTACAATTACATTTCAACTTTTGGGTAACTTTCCAAAAAATAATTTGAATTAAAAAACAGAGAAAAATAAATATGAAAAAAAATAATAAACAAATTATATACATATAGGTAAAACAGCATTTTCAATTCATTTTCTCAGATACATTTATTGACATATTTGATCTGTCAATTTCTATATTTTTGTGCAACTGGCAATTTTTTCTTTTTAATGTAACTTCACTGAGTCTCTTTTATAATTTCAATCGTTCACTGTTTGATTTCATTTCTTATTGTTGTAGATACTAAACAGAATATATAGCACACTTTTTTTTCGAGAGATTCACTGATACAGCCAAAACCATTGGAAAAATGTGTTGAAAATTGGATAGAGTATGTACGAGCAATGAAAATGCAATATACTACACCTGAAACTCTTAGGCCTACTGAAGAGAGAATTTTCAGAATAGAAATCTCAGACGTGAAAACTATACATTTATCTGGCAGTAGCGACGTGGAGATCAAGAAACCACACCAAACGAAAAAACCTTCCACAGAGGAACTACCTTCTACAACTGAACACGATGCAAGTATTCAATATAAATTTTGTCAATCTTGCAACAAGATATTGAAAACTAAAAAAGGTTTGAAAATTCATCAAAAATTTCTGGTTGTGAAAACGAAAAGTTCTATCTTCTTTGACTTTATTGTGTAACTTTTTACTGAGCATTCGACTGATACCCGAAATGTGTCCTTTTTTGTATGGTGCCGCTTTGATAGCATAAAAAAAAAGATGGTGGCATTAGCCTCATTGCTATTGGTACCATTTTTCGTCGCTTTGTGGCAAAATTGTCATGTATAGANTACTCCAAGTTGATGAAAAACAAGTCTTGAAAGCAATCAGATCATTTCGCACTGGTTCAGCAGGAGGAATAGACTCCCTCAGACCTTCCCATTTAGAAGACTTGACATCAAAAAGTTCTGGTTGTAAAGGTGAAAAGCTTCTGTCTTCTTTGACTTCCTTGACTTCCCGATATGTGTCCTATTTTGTATGGTGCCTCTTTGATAGCATAAAAAAAAAGATGGTGGCATTCGCCTCATTGCTATTGGTACCATTTTTCGTCGCCTTGTGGCAAAATTGTCATGTATAGATTTCCTTCTGTTCAATTTGGATTTGAAATTCCAGGGGGATGTGAAGCAGATGCACATGATGCCCGTTTCTTTTTAAATAAGCATCCCAATCGATCTTCTCAAATTTTTGTTTAACTAGTTTATAAAAATGCCTTCAACATGATTCACAGAAACATCATTTTGCGAAAATCCCATGAAATTATATCTATTTTCCATTTATCAGCCAATGTTATCGAAATCCAACATTTTTGAACTTTGGAAAAAATACTATCTTATTTCAGAGAGGGGTTCAACAAGATGATCCTCTAGGTCCTGTTCTTTTCTGTTTCACTTTGAATGAACTGACAAAGTCTATCAACACCAATTTTAATTGTTGGTATCTAGACGATGGTTCTATTGGTGGTAATATAGATTTTGTTCTCCAGGAATTTCAAAAAATTATTCACCTCTCTAATGAGATTGGACTTGAATTAAATTTCGACAAATGTGAAATGTCTGCTTCTTTTCCGATGCTTATAAATCCATTCAAAACAATTTATCCACAAATTGAAATCATCCCCAGAGCACACTGGTCGTTAATGGGAGCTCCTCTCTCTGTAGAGTCTTTATCACGTTGCCTCATTCAATAGTCTTCCTTCCCCTAAGGCATATTTTCTTTCGAAATACTTTTTGGCAATCCCCAAATTAACATATACCTTGAGATACAATCCAACCAGGATGTGTCAAAGTGAGTTACAAGAATTTCATTCCACCATGCTAATCTTTACAAAAAATTGCCAATAATAAATTCACAGATATCACTTGGAGTCAAGCTTACTCT
>WOGL01001713.1:0-10968 GCA_015342145.1 Leptinotarsa rubiginosa | reverse complement strand
TTAACCATCTTCGTATCTCTCATAGTTTCCGAGATCCCAATGGTGAGGATCGTATTTGAAACACTCTGTAGATTATATTGGATTTGCATCTTTTTTATAGTGTACTACTATAGTACTAGTCGAGCTCCTTCATTTGATACCCATATTCAGTTAGTTGCGAAAAAATTACGTAATCCGTCAGTTTTAGTTGCGGCCATCTTGAATCTGCATCTTTTTCAAAGTGTACTACTATTCTACTAGTCAAGCCCTGTCGTTTGCCATATTGAGGTAGTTGTGAAAAAATATGTAATCCCATTCATAGATAAGTTTCGTATAAAGAAGTGTTTTCATACAATATTATTTCTTCGTTTAGTAAGTGCAGAATGTGTTTTAAATTCCTTGTTTTGAATGACAGTTGATTTTTATTTTAATTGTAAGTGTAGCAATCACTTCACGAAAGACATTACTTCCACTCTTGAATATTATTCTTCTTTGGTGTATGTTTGTATTGAAGATCGAATTTATTTCAGAACACTATATCAAAGTGTGCAGTATCAGTTCAGAGTCATCTCAACAACTACATCCAAAACTGTCTTAGTAAACTTTCCTGAACGAACTTCAAATCTCAGCTGCTTCCAGAACCATCTCAACAATCTCCACAGAACAAGCTTCAAATCTCAGCATCTTCCATTTTTTCCCTCTCACTGGTTTAGTGGGAGGTGACCGTTTGGCGGGAGTTTGCCATTTTTCGCTTGATGATGGGTTTCCATAGGTTGCGTATCTCTACGCTAGCTTGGCTGCGTATTCAGCTGCGTATTGACTGCGTATTCAGCTGCGTATTCAGCCAAGCTAGCGTAGAGATACGCAACATATGGAAACCCATCATCAAGCGAAAAATGGCCAACTTCCGCCAAACGGTCACCTCCCACTAAACCAGTGAAGCGGAAAAAATGGAAAGCGGGGATAAGTGAAAGTACTCGAATGTCCCATAAATAGTCACCTCTCGGAGGAATCAGTCCAGTCATCACTCGAAGATGATTGTGGATACTAACAATCGAAACGTCGTGAACTAACTTGGCTTGGAATCTCATAACTTTTTATTTTTATTTTTTTGTTATTTTTTGTTCAATTGTTCTACTTTTATTTGTATTTTATTTCACTATTATTTCATTTCACGTTTTTTTGCTTAATATAATTGTTATTTTCAGCTATTCATTTTTTTAATTTCTTCTTTTTTAGTTCTTTCAGGGATTTCAAATCATTTTATATAATATCAGACAATGGAAGTCCGAACTAATGAAATTCACTTTTCTGCTTCTACCGCCGAAAGCATTCTCCTCCTTGAGCAAAGACGATAGAAAAGGCGTTGTGTATGCGGAAAAAAACATTCATGGTTTGAACTATTCTTCAGGTTTCGTGGAATATCATCTACTGGATAGCATCCTCAAGGAATATCTACATGATGTTGATATAATTTATGTGCGTGATCATCAACAGAAAGCCTTTTTGGATGACAGACTGCAACTATTCAGTATATACAAAACCGTAATGAATTTGGAAGACTTTGAAGATTCATGGTGGTGTGTTCCAAAATTCGGGGAAAACACTCCGTTCTGTATGGATCATTCTAAAGGAAATTCATTCAGCTGCAGTCTCAATAACTATATAATTTATTATAATACAATAAATATATAAATGGCTTTATAATATGCTACCAAAATGTATAAAATGCCGTTCACATACATCTTTGTTTGAAAATGAAAACTTATCTTATACAGGGAAAGTTGTCAAAAATATGCCATAACGAAAAATTATATACAAGGGTTTATAGTGATGAATAAACATTATGTTGAAAGATACAAGGTTGGCAAACAACAACTCGCATACCTAGGACATTTTAGAAATAAAGAAAATGAGTTTGTCTGTCTATTTAAATTCTGATTCGTTATGTGTAGATAACCCGAGTTTCATTTGTATGACGAATCAATGTCGTTAGGTGTGGTCACGAGTCCATTATAACAGGGAGTGAGATGAATTCTTGGACATATAAACATAAAGAAATAACGATTCAGACATATATGAAAAATCGTCATAAAATAATTCAAATCCATTCAAGTAAATACATGAATTGAAAGATGTTTTAACCTCAACTTCGTTATTCTGAAACAAAAACACTCAGTATTCACAATTCCATCTTTCATTATTCCAAGTTCATAGTCATCAAAATGAAACTCTCTTCAAATTAAGTTGCATGAATACACATCAAGCATTTTGTCGTAGTACGCTGACCTGGAGCAAAGTTACAACTTAAGCATATGAATGTTTATAATTATTGAGGAAGGCCAAGATCTTCAACAGGTATTAAAAAATTCATTCGGTGTTCATTGATCACTCTTCAGAAAATAATAGCCCACACATGTTGGAAATATTGTCATAGTGTGGTGAAAATTGTATTGAAAATTCCACGAAATACAAGCGCATATATACAGAGTGAATAACATTTGAAATACGTCGTTTGGACCATCATAAACCGCCAAAATATTTCCAAAACTTCTTCAGAAAATGAAAAATGCACCCACTCAAAACCCCCATAACTCCTCAAAATTCTCTAGAAATTTGGCAGAAATAATGCTAACGTAGTTGTGTGATGAACCGATATCCAGTCAACTTAATCAACGAATAATGCACCGAAATTAGGTCAAGCTCAATTAACGTGAAAAAAGCCGAATGTTGGGTCAGAATGAGTGTCGTAATTATATTAGGGCCTATTTAACCGGCAAGAAATCAAAGACTGACGGCGAGTACTAATAATCATTAAGTTGTCACAATAGATATAGGGTCGTAAATCTGACGGACAAAGGAAGCCGCATGACAATATTAATTGCAACATCTGTTGTTTTCTTAGCGACTTCAATCGAAAATGCGGTAAGAATTCCGCTATAAATACGCGAATAAAATCATTTCGAGACAGATCAGTGAAAACCTTCGAGCAGAACGTATCTCCAGAGTGACAGTGAAATTACGGGAAATTAGTGAAAATGTAGTAATTAGTGAATAATTCCGGAAAAGTAATGTAGTGTAAATAACCGTAATGTTTGTGAAAATAATGCATTTCGATTTCAATAATGAATAATTCGAAAATAAGAGTAAGAAAATAATAACTGAGATAAAACTATTGAATATTCCCGTTTTAAGAGGTGCTTAGTAGATAGCCAGGAGCTCAAAGTTCTCCGATATATCGGAATCGTGAAATATTGCCGAACTATAAGGACCGACTTGTGGTATTGACTTGGATGTTAGCAATACGTGAGTAAGAAAACAAATCGTAAGAAAATATAACTTTAACTTTCGTCCGAGACTATTATGAACCTTTGTAGAGCGAGTAAAGAACGCCCATCGGGAGACTAAATTGTGTTGTTCCGATAATCCTCCCTGATCACGGAAGCTCATTGAGTTATTGATATGATGTATTGAAAATTAACCTATATTACAAATTATTGGGTTTTATTGATATCACTGTTGTGAATTGAATTTGATTATGATTTACTGTATTATAAATCTGTATCTATGAAATGGAGTGAACTTGCATATGTGCCGATTTATTATTGTATTGATGATTTGATGTGTATTTTGGACTTGGAATTTTATGTATTGACTACTGATATTATTGCTGTTGCGTTTATGAAACTATGTGCCTTTTTACTAATGTGTTACTATCGTTCCCTTGCGATCATTGTTGTATATTTATGTATAAGGAATACCATTGTGATTAGGGGATGAATGCTTACAAGGTTGTATTAAGTACTGGTATCATATTTGAAATGTTGTAAATGACTGATAAACCGCTTGAAATCATCCCACGTTTGTCTAGTTACGTACGATCTATCGGGAAGACATATCTGAAAACGAAGGTCTTACGTTTTATTGAAATATTGCCCTGGTCTATCTTAGTTAAGTGAACTGGTATTTGTAATAATGTTAGTAGAATTCACGAACACAACCGTAAAGGTATTACCGAGTATTTAAGAAACTGAATACTGCTTCGGTATTATATGTCACCTATATTGAATATTTTTGCTGAACCGACGTGTTGTTTTGTGTAACTGATACATGTATGTTATAACCTTCAGCATATTTCAATAAATGTATAAAATGTTACGTTACCTCATAATTCAGTAGTTTGGAACTCAACACCTACTTAGCCTCAAAAGGGTCTCTCTCGTTTGGAAACAGCCGCTCGTTTCTAGACAAGTTTTTGTTTGTGCATACCCACGACGTTTCGAACCGCTTCGAACATCATCTCTGATGTAAATCGCTTCCGCTTCATAGAGGATGCGTAAGGAACGAACCGAAGGTATGATCGTAGTATGTTGAGTCGTGACAATGACAGGAGCATACATACATACGAAACGATATAACGTTACAGTTGAAACGAAAGTTATTGAAGTGGATTCATTTCTATGTGACTTTATACTTCAACAATTCATCGAAGGTTTTCCATCATTAATCATATGTTTGAATCTCCAGACCAAAAAGATTGCCAGATGCAAAACATAACTTATGACATCAACTGATACATTTTTTCACGTTCTTCAATGCTAGCGGTAAGTGTTTTCAACTATAAAAAATGGTATATTAATGTTTTACGTATCTGTCGCAGTAGTAGACGAAACGTTCGGTACTAGAAGCCCAAGTCAAAATTATAAAATATTTGTTTTAGTCGTTAGTCGCCGTTAGTCGAACGATACTGAGTTACCATCACGAATTATATCGCCCGTTCCCATGTGAACCGCTGACCAGAAGCTGAAGCAGAATCTCGCGATTCTGGGAAACTGATGTGCAAGCAATCTTATCTTCATGGGAAGAATACTTTTATAATTCAGTTATAGTTTTGCTGTCACACTGTTAACACCTATTTCTGTTATTAAAATTAATTTTTAAAAAAGAACTTTGACATCCGAAACTTATATTTTACGAGAGGAATTCTATAATACATGAATACATAATACATGAAATATCTTGAAACAAGACGTCAATGTGTACAAGGTGTAGCAAATGTCATCATTCAAGGAAAAAATATGACAGTTTAACACTTCAATGTGAGGTCCATCAATGTGTACAGGGTGTCTCAAAATACGTCAAGAAAAAACATGACGTGTGTGGGAAAAATACAGCATACAAGAAAAAAACATCAATAAAGAAAAAACATTGCATCGAAATGTACAGTGCGCGTCAAAATACATCATTTGAGAAAAAACATGACAGTTCAACGTTTCAACGTGCGATGCCTCAGTGTGTACAAGGGATCTCAAAATACATCACTAAAGAAAAAAAACATGATGTCGAAGTGTACAGGGTGCGTCAAAATACATCATTTAAGAAAAAAAAACATAACAGTTCCACGAGGCTGTAACGTTTCAACGTGAAATTTCTCAATGTGTACCGGGTATCTCAAAATATATCATTTGAGAAAAAAACATGTTGGTTTAACGGGAGTGTAGCGTTTCAACGTGCGATCCCAATGTGCGATCCAAAAGTGTCGGAGTGTGTTGGTCAAAAATCAACTACAGAGCATCAAACACGTCTACAAAACGTTAAAACGTTGTTTTTTTCTATTTCCAAGTCCCTTGTACACAACAATTTCATTAAACTCATTACCATCTAAGGTATATCGCAACAAATATCCTCCAGAGGGCGCAACGAGTGAGTCTAATGGTAAACCTCGTTACACACTACCGACACATACTTAACGTTAGTAGACAAAAGAGTTCCGCAGTTGAGTTTTGTCTTCCTGTTACAGATGTTTGAAAAATTTTAAGAAATTCAAATATTTTTCTACAGAAAAATGCCGCTCTTTGCTGACTTGGTGCAGTATATGTTACGTCATATTTGTTTTCTTTCTGTCGATGAATTCTGCATTCGTTTCCCTTTCATTTGATGTGCTGCACGTTGAGATTCAACTATCAATAACGTAGATGTGGCTCAGTGCCTCTCTGACATGTTGCGCTATCTTTGTTTTCTCTCGTCGATGAATTCTGTATTTCTTATCCTTTCATTTGATATGCTACACGTTGAGATTCAACTATCATTAACGAAGATGTGGCTTAGTGCCTTCCTGACATGTTGCGCCATCTTTTTTTTTTCTTTGTAGATACGTTCTGCATGTCTTCTTCTTTTATTTGACGTCCTATACGTCACGATCCGATCATTATTAGCGAATATACAACTTAGTGCCCTTCTGACAGTAGCGCCATTTTTTTGTAATAACTCATTCATTTTAACAAATCATCACACAGTTTCTACCACGCTACCACCTCCCACGCTGACTACGTCACTTTCACAGTTTTAATGTTTCATCACTATTATTATTATCATTATTATTTGACCCTCATCCTACAATTCAATTCCATCTAACATAATCAACCGACCGATATTTGATTTCTCCATTCTGATTGGCTAACTGACACAAGTCTGTAACAGAAGTTAGGCTGAGTGTTCCACAAGATTCCGTTCAGGAGTCTGAAAATTCACAAAATGAACCTTCATACGACAAAGTATGGACTTTAGTCATCTCCTCATGATGCACACTTGGTTAGCGAAACGCGTTAAGTGATAAGACTGTCGTATTGAAACATGAAAACGACTACAATGACGATGAAACGATAACAAATAAACGCACGCAAAACAGTCGAAACGCATACAAAACGGTCGAAACGCATGTAAAACAGTCGAAACGCACGCAAAACAGTCGAAACGCGCGCAGAACGGCCGAAACGCATATAAAACGGTCGAAACGCCTGTAAAACGGTAGAATACTTCGTTTTCACCATTTTCGAATATTGACTCCACAATACGTAACCCTCGACACTTCTGGGTGACCTCCTTCTCCTGATGATGCTAACTTGGTTAACAAAGATACGACATAGTGTTTTTCTGACATGTTGAAACGCATGCCTAATTTTGAAACCGGCAACGCTACATTGTCCCATAAACAACGATTTATTTCACAACCGACAACACCGAAACCGCGCTAGCAACCTATAACTTCGATACCATCTCCATCTCTCTTTGCGTTGATTACGTCACACGTGACTGTCACTCGTACACACACATACACACTTTTATATGAAATAATAATCCTTTTCCAAATATAGGTATATTTTCCTATGGTAAATATGATAATGACGTTACAATTTCCCTAACATTCTACGGAAATCCGATCAAGTATAACGAATGAGTCAATTTTGTTCCCGACAAAATATCAACCATTCGCAATTACATTCAATATTTCACGTTGGTGTCGAGGCTAAGGACAACTTCTACCACGCTGACGTGCTGGGATCGATTCTCATCACGATAAACTTTTTTTAATGAGAACGTGACTGGTACGTGACAAGGGGGCCCGAGGGGTGATGCGGAGTCTCAAGAGGGCCTGAGCGGTGATGCGGAGTACCAACGGGGCCCACGCTTGAATTTCTCCGATACTCATTCCACCCTGCGTCGATAACGTCACACGTTTCCTTCTCCCATTCCCGTTTGAGCCAGAATCGGTGTTGTTCATCACCTTCTCATGAATCGAAAAGAATGTAAAAATAAAAATTTTATTTTAGTTTCAGCATCGTTCTGTGTAAAGAAAATGTATTTTTCTTTATTTGCGACATATCTGGCAACGTAGTGACTGTCATATCCTGAAAGATTATGAAATGTAATGGGTACCACAAATAAATTTCGAAAATTGATGTTTCGAAGGGCTTAGTGGGCCCACTCCCGAAACGCCCCTGAGAAATGATCATGGTCGTGCACGATAACATCTTTGGGTGTGAACGGTTTTTCGCAAATATGACGAGTCGTTGAAGAACCGATAGTACCTAAAGGCACTATCATCAGTTCAATATTATTCATTTTTGATTCAACAAATTTTGCAATATCACACAACTTATCGGCAAATCATTTCATACTGTCTTCGAAATGAGAAAAACTGTCGTTATAGGAACACGTTGTGCATTAGCCTGCACTGAAAGGTATATGTTTTTCGTACTTTGTAGTTTGGTTAGATATGCTTTCATTACATTTTTCCAACAGTGACTCTAAATCAGCAAATATTATAAACGGGCATTTTTGTTCATCAACATAATTTCGAAATTCCACTTAATCGTATGTAGGAAAGAAATTTTACACTCATTCAGTTTTTCGCATAAAACAGTATGATAATTTTTTTGAATTTTCGTTCAATTGCCTACTTAATAATCAGGAAATGTCTTTGAATTTGAAAATAATGAAGTTTGATTTCAGTATCATCATCGTCAATAGGTGGAGCCCCATAATCGTTCAATTTTGGAAAATATTTGTCTTGAATCAATAACAAATTATCATGTCTGTTTCGTTTTGTTGTCGTGAATGTTTTTGTGCTTGAATCAATTCTAAAGTGTGAACATTTACAGAAATATCATTAAGTTGTTCGAATTTGAAATTTTGATGTAGTATTGAAAACTGTATAATAATGTGGATATTTTAACACTCTATTAGATTTTTTTGCTACAGGATATGAGGCGCTAATAATACTCCAAAAGAAGCACATTTCGTCATCGTTTTGTACATTAACACATGCCTGCTTTTTTGCCATATAATAATGTCATGTCAGACAATTCCACTTTCTTCTTCGATACGTTTGTTGAAGGTTAAAATAGACACCAATATGTCTTGGCATACTCATGTCGCTGGAATGCAGAAGCTGCTTCTCAAAATCTTGGAACACTGTTCCGAACCAGAAAACTGTACACACTTCAGCAACTGTTGATGCTTCTCACTCACTCACTCAAATCGACCGCCGTGTTTTTCGGTGGTTCGGTGGTTCAAGCTCCAGGCTGAACGATCGATTTTCACTTACTATCGTAACCCGTGTTAGGAATAACACGTTGAAAAGTAAGACCTCGTTAGTCCTTAGCTTGCACAAGTTTCGACTTGTGAGGGTTGTAGTTCGTAGGGGTGCGACAGCTGGTTAACGGAATAACAGATTTTGAACATAATTTTTAAATAAGGCTCAGATTGGACCTTCTTCGGAGTATTATTCTCGTGTATACAGCTACGCCTCTGAAAATACCATGAAGCCGCTGGATTCCATCCAGAAAAAAAACTTTTCGCCTGATTGGAGACGCAAACAACACTTATAACCCTCATAGTCTGGAATATCGAAGGAAGGTTAAAGGATTTTTCTCTCTTCTATAGATACTTCCCCGGGAAGTGTTCAAGTGACATTTGATTTCCCAGAGAGCGGTACATATCTCATTGGGATCGCACGTTGAAACGCTACACTCCCGTTAAACAACCGACATGTTTTGTTAATAAGGTATTTTGAGACATTCTGTACACATTGAGAGATCGCACGTTGAAACGTTACGGCCTCGTTGAACTGTCATGTTGTTTTTTCTTCAATGATGTATTTTGAGACACCCTGTACACATTGAGGGATCGCACGTTGAAACGTTACAGTCTCGTTGAACTCCCACGTTTTTCCTCCAAATGATATGTTTTGCCACGCCTTGTACACATTGGCGCTATGGTTTTTTTCTTAAATTATGTATTTTGAGACACTTTGTACACATTGAGGGATCGCATGTTAAAACTTTATATTCTCCTAGTCATTATCATCGTATCATTACCATACAAATTTTATCGAATCGTATTCCTAACCCTTCATGATTAATTTCAAAACCGGCAATGCTCCATCGCCTCATAAATAACGATTTATTTTACAACCGACGACACCGAACCCTGTTAATGCTTGTGGTGGCGGCGGATGACCTCGATACCATCTCCACCTCTCTCTCTATATCGTGTCTCTCTCCCACTCACACTCTGAAACACTGTTACCCTTTTATTATTGTATACAAAACCATTTCTTTGTTGATGATTATCATTTATTCAATTTCAGATCAATGTGGAAAATGCAAGGCAGCTACGAGAAGATTGAATATGAATAAATACTGCAAAAGAGACTATGGTAAGTAAAGATAGTTTTTTATTATTGTGATGTTAAAAGTGAGTTCTTGGTGTTGAAAATATATATTCAATTTTTCAATTCATTCAAAAAAGCTATGAGTTTTTCAATCCACTTTTTCAAAATGAAAACGAAATCTACTTTGTTCGAACAAGTTCAATTACAAATCCAAATTGCAGGTACAACCAAACATCTAAAAAATATTGAAGAAATGCTTTCGTTAAAGATCGTTATATCAAATTTTTCTAAAAGTGAATTTATTCAACGTTCGAATTTTTGTCATTATTATCAATTAAATGGTATACTGAAATATTTTTCCTTTCAGCAATTATGGCAAGAGTACTCTCTCGAATCGAGAACAGCGATGAAGAAAACACCAAAGGTTGGATAAGATTCATGGTTAATGTTGAATTCATTTACAAAAAAGCTGGAGATTCTCTGATCCGCAAAGGTGTTATGCCAATGCTAATTCCAGCTGCTGACCTAGCTTGCAAATGTCCTAAAATAAAATCAAACAGGTAACAATTGCTTCATTAGAGTTCACACCGTCTTCCCAATAATTCCTTAATAGGGATGTAAAACTAGAAAAGAAATAATTTCATATAACGCTAACATTTAGTTTTGCCCTGTGTGAACAATTATAATGATAATTGTCCATGAAGAATGACAAGTTATTCCATGCCACGAAATGTCGGTATTCTAATCGTGTCACGATGCATCGAGACACGATTAGAACATTTTCTATTTTCTAACTAAAATGTCTTGAAAATGTCGTATGGATACAACATGTAAGAAAATCAAATCAAACTTTATTCATTCTATTCATAATCGTCATTTTTACAATTTATATATACTTAGGAATTTATAAATACTTAGGAATTTACCTTGATTGTAACATGAAATGGAACGTACATGTAAATTATGTAGTCAAGAAATTGAGGAGTATTCTATACAGGATGAAACACTATTCGAATATACTCACCACAAGTCAA
>WOGL01001712.1:0-10890 GCA_015342145.1 Leptinotarsa rubiginosa | reverse complement strand
CACACACACAGGCTAGATAGGAAACTTATCAGTAGTAGGTAAAACAGGTTAACTAGGCAACTTGAAATAGAATACATACTAAGTTAGATTTTATTTGTGTTATTTCAATTGATGAAGGTATGGTATACCTCATCTACGAATGTTTATATGTACTTGGTATATAATACAATATTTGGGGCGCTCCGCGGGTCAACCTTTCGCGGTCCGTAACCCGCGGTCCGCCTGTTGCTGACCGCGGTTTAAAACCATCAAAAACTTCATGGGAGCTGAAGCCCAGTTCCTCCGCCATTCCACGCACTGTTTGTGATGGGTCAGTCTCCACCAGGATCCTCAAATCCTCGTCCTGAATTACTGTTGGTCGACCACTTCGGGGCTCATATTCTTGGCTAAAGTTTTTGGAACCAAAATTCGTCGAACAGTGCGTTCATTAACACCATCATTGCCAAAAGCATGGTTAATTTTTCGGGCTGTTTCAGCAGCGCTTTGGTTCCATTTGAATTCGTAGAAAAAAAAATCCCAAAATCGTTTAACGAAATTATTTAGCAATGAGTTGAAAAAAGGCAAAACATTCAAATTTGGTAAAAAATGAACAGCATTATTGTATAGAATAGAGAATTCTCAGTATATACCACTGCACAGTAAAATGAATATTATGAAATATAGAGCTTCAGAAACACATGACATTAAAACGGACAAAACTTTCGAAACAACCCAATAAGAGCACTGATTTATATTGTTTTCGATGGGTTATACAGGTCTCCGGGCATTTGTGGCATTTAATCACTGTAAAACTCATCGTAGCCTTCAACTTTTGGTTAAATAATGAAGAAATTGAATGAATGTGAAAAAAATATTGAATTGTATTACTATTTCGTGAATCACCCTATATTGCGGTGGAACTGTAGAAGTTAATTTATCCAAGACATTGCAGCATCATTTCCTCGAGTATAACCCACTCCGAGCAATCTTATATGTGGTGAGTTTATTACCTTACGAATTATTTTCCATATTGCTTCTACTTTGTTGTTTTCCAATTATCAGGTCGGGTGTAAAAACAATATCTTGGTGAAAAATGACATCCAATTAGCAGTTTCAATATATTTGTGGTCGTAGATAATTGTAAGTATAGATGCAGAATGCAGTTTATTGAATTAATGCACTGTAAGGTACTGAAGAACAATGAAAAGAAAGAATGAGCTGTGTGTGGATAAAAAACTGAAATACTCAGAGTATTTACTCTGAACTACCAATTCAACTTTATCACTTTGAGCTTTTTGATACTAAATACTGCTTGGAAGGAAGTGGATAACTTTCTGCTTCAATAAATGTAAATACGAGTATGTCTGAATTGCGATAAACTCTAAATTTAGGATTTAGGATCTAGGATTTAGGATTAGGATTTAGGATTTTTATCCGATTTTCATCAATGTGTATAATTTCTTAATGAATTCGGGGAAAACTCCTTGTGAACATACATATTGACTCATGTGATTTTACCATACAAGTACTGTAATTTTCACCCATTTTCGACCATAAATTCAGGGAATCACATGACTCATTATGAATGTATTACAGTATTTATAATGTAGAAATCTATATTCACTTCTAATTGTCATTTGTAGTATCACATAAAATAAACCCCAATTCACGCGAGTTATAATGTATGAATTACATCGTCAGCTGTATGAAATTCTATCTATACTGTGTGATTGCAATATGCTAAATTACATTGTACTTCGAAATAAAATAGAATTTTCGTTGTAATTATTTTACTACGTTTTCAAAACGCCAAGTATTAATATGAAGAAAAATGGTTAAAAGGATGATTATGAATTTGACTCTGTACAGTATTGAGAAAAATTGAGAAATTAGGAAATTATGTTCTTTCATTAGACAAGTTGAAAATATTCTGTTAATAATCAGTATTCCCTATTTGACAATATATTTGCCCTGTTTTCACATTGAGGATCTTGAAAATATAGTAGACACTGCAAAATATAATATATTTCGGAGTACAAATGAAATGAATAAAGTTACACATGAGATATGTAGGTATCATGTAGCATAGATACGTTTATTAGGTTCAATGAAAACATATTCTTATCTTATTGTGACATTAGCTTATTCATGAAGTTGACATTTTTTTTCACATAGGACATTTGTTTTGACTTCGATTCTGTATCCGGATGCATCTTCAAAATCATTTTCTGAAGAAATACCAATGAAGTTTCCGAGGCCTTTGGGTACTTTGCATTCATAATGAAGCACAAAGAGAAAGCTTCTAGAAAGCTTTCATATCCGTCGTTAATATTTTCCTTTACAAAAAACATACGGTAAATTGACACTACCTCAGAAGCTGAAAAAAATACATAGATCATCTTAAATTCGCATCACAATGCTGATGAGATCAACTGCTCAAATCGAAATTCCACAGTTAGAATGAAAACATACAAATGTTACCCCATTCCATTTTCTGTGAAAATATTGATGTAAATCATATTTCCTAATCGATACGCACTTGAAAGAACACAGCAGACATTAATAACTATATAGATACATAACTTTGCTTACCAGCATTCCCAAGCACTACACTTTTTATAACGCACGCTTTGACCTAAATTTTTCAACTGATTTAGATACTTACTTGGCTTCAAAGGGATTTAAGTCAGCGCGGCAATCTGAAAATGGAAGGTCACTGATGTACCATGTGTCTTGAACGGGATTTCACAAAAGATATCACGTAAATTGAACTTCACATGGAATCTTCTGTGATTTTTTTAATTTCACAACGTATTTTTACTCAACTCTTTGGTTCACATATGGTATTCTGTGAATTCCATTATCACAGTTTTTATTGTGTAAAATTGAAGTTACCTTATAAATATTGAGAAATTTACAGTGTACATCCATGTATTTCACATCATTTTTAACAGTGCAGCTTCCTGGAAGAACGTTCCCTGCAAATGGCAGTCGAGGGATGATCCTGATGAAGTGCCCGTCATCGTACAGCTTATCGCCCACTTGTCCAACACAGCACAGCACGGCACGTCCCGTCAAAATGCGGATAGGATTGGAACAATGAAAATGAACGGACCAGCGCCCAGTAGCCCGGCACAGCCAAGACCGTCTGTCGCCGGCCAGCGCCGGCCAGCATCATCTTGTCCAAAAGTGCCTGGGAAGTTTCAGTCTTTCTGTTTTGTTATTCCATCAGTTGACAGCACAGTGTCAGACGGTACCTATGAAAATGGACGAGGAAAAATTTCAAGTGAAATTCCCTTGAAATCCCTTCAGTATGCTGGTTGTCGCTGGACAAGTGGGCGATGCTACTACCCGTTGCCATCAAGCGACGGACAGCGCCATGAGGGTACTGTGCTGGACAAGTGTCTACAATCCCAAGTTAGCTTTTTTGTAATTGGGCTGTCTAACAATTAGGGTAATTCTGATTGATTACAGACCGCTCGATAATTTTTTATATCATTATGTGATATGACTTTTATAAATAGGTTACAAAAAATTGTTTTTCCATAATCTGGAAAGATTATTGGAAAAAGATTGTTGACGACAGCACACTTGTCTCGTCGTTCCATATGGATTCCAGGACATCAACTGCGAATGCACATCTTCACCGGCAGCAGGAGGTTGTATATCTTAAGGAAGATCTAGAGGTTATTTCGAATTGGGGTGAAAGGAACCAGTATCCATTCCATGCCACGAAAATTCAGGCATCGGTTGTCTCCAAAAAGATAAATGTCTCCGTCCCCCCAACCCCCAGTTTGTTGGGGGTTGGGGGACCAATATGTCTTGGCACAATCATGTCACTGGAATTGCAACGGCTGCTTCTCGAAAGCTTGAAACACTGTTCCGAACCAAAAAACTGTACACACCTTAGCAAATTTCGATTCTTCATAAAGCTCAGATCAAACCTTCTTTGAAGTATTGTTCACATGTATGGAGCTCCGCCGCTAAGCATACCCTGAAGCTGCTGGATTCTATCCAGAAAAGAGCTATCCGCCGGATTGGAGACGCGAACATTACTTGCAACCTTGATAGTCCGGAACATCGAAGGAAGGTTGGAGATTCGTCTCTCTTTTATAGATACTTTCACGGAAGGTGTTCAAGTGACCTGACACATTTGATTCCACCAAGAGCGGTTATATTACCGAATTATATTACCGAATCCCCTACCTTGAATGTTTTTAAAAATAGATTGAAAGATATGCTCGTAAAGAAGTGTATTTATTCTGTGGATTACTTTTTGTCCGGAACTGACAGATGAAAATAATTTATATTCATCCATTTCTTAATGTTTTTTATTAGGTAAAATGATTTCTGTTTATCTGACGAATCCCATACAATGTATATTGTCAAGTGGAAAATAAAATATTATTATATTATTATATCCAGTCTGCCACCAGTAACAATGCTCTGTTTACAGTGTTCATTAAAAGTTCTCCTCTTTTCTGCAACCATCATCACCACATGATCAGCAAAGCTGACGTATGTGACTCTTCGGACATTTCTAACGAAAATAACTAGTCGTATAGAATACTTCATGAGGAAAGGTCAAAAACTGAGTACTGAGGCACGCCGCTGTTTACACTAACAAGTTTTGCTATTTTCTTTGTTTCCAGAAGAATCATACTATCATTGATTATCCTACTCGTTAGTGACTTCAGTATAACCTGCCACGATGCACTATTGAAGGTATTTTACGTCTAAAGTGATTAACGCACAGTTTTTGACGAGCAGCGGCTTCCTGTGCAGTACTTATTACTATATTGACCGCGTCTAGAGTTTGTTTTTCTTTTCGAAATCCAAAGTGTTTCATCTATCCATCTAACCGTCTAACTGTCCATTTATCCAATTCCAATGAAAAAAAAATGGTCTATGATACTTGGAGAGTTAATGTTTTTGCAGTGGATTTTAAATCGAAACTTGTTCCCCTTAAACTTGACGTCTCTTGCTGTACCTTTTCGGTGACCACTATGTATTATTTCAGGAACAAAATGCGAAAAACAAGCAAACGATTGCGATTCTCAACCGTGTTTGAATGGTGGTACTTGTAATAGTACCGAGGTTGGATACTCCTGTTTATGTCAAACTGGTTTTACGGGTATCTTCTGTGAGGAAACTAACGACGACTGTAAACTACAGTGTTCAAACGGAGGTGTTTGTTTCCAGGATGATGATAAACCCACCTGCTTGTGTCCAGACGGTAAGCCAATCATTTGAGAGTACACTTTGAACTGACTTTTTTGTGAAGGTACTTTTAGATATTCCTAATACCAATATGTCATTTTATTATAATTGCCAACTCTAGCCATGTTCTTGAATTCCCCGAGATAATCTGTCAGCATCAAACATGTTCATTCTTGGTATTGAAATGCTATGCCATTATGGAGTCATCCATAAACGTAATGAAGTTATCACTATTTTTCAGGTTTGAATAAGGCCGTCGATTTTAAAAATTTTTTCCTGACGTTTCGCTGGCGACGAGTTATTGGAGATTACTCAGGATGTATAAACCTCTGAAGAAGCTAGGCACTCGCGTTAGCAAAACGTCAAAAGAAATTCCAAAATTCCACGGCCTTCAAATCAGGAAAATAGAAATACTGAAAACCTCGACCACGAAAGCTTTAACCATATTGTCATAAAGAATTTATCTTTGATTTTGTGATCGGTAGGTTCTTCACATGCATTAATAACAGAAGAGGACTATGCATGAAATCTGGGGAACACCACAGGTAACTGTGAACCATGGAAGTTTCATTTTTTACTAAGACCGTTCAGGTGCATTCTGTTATGAATGTCTCCAAGCAACATCGCTAAAATCATATATTTCCAAATTTTTGTAACAGTATCTTGTGATACGTCCAGTCAAAGGCCTTTGCAAGGTCAAAAAAATAACCCTCGTCGATGCTGAGATGGAATTTATCAAGTACATTTTGAACATTGGTACTTTTGGTCCACCACGGCTCTTCTATCAATTACCGACGATCTTTTCAAAATTGTAGATGATGAGAATTTGACCCTATTGATCACGAGATATTGCGTGACAAATTTTTCTACTTTGTTTTTTCTCGGAAATCATCTGAAGAATTGTACTCAAAGAGTTGTTGTGGATGGAGTTGTATCAGATGCTCGGAATCAAAAGTAGTGCCACAAGGATCTATCCTTGGGCCCTTGCTTTTTAGCTTGTATATCTGTGATTTAAATCTGTAAAAAATGCAATATGCATCACTATGCAGACGACACGCAGTTATATTTTCCTTTTCCGCCTCGTGATCATACATCTGCTCGGTCATATTTTAATAACGATTTTCAAGCCATCTCTTTGACACCTCTATAGCCCATATGCTCAAGCAGAATTTTAATAAATCTGCAATAATAATTTGAGCCTAAGAAGAACAGAGAGCTCACCAACTCCTCTTTTCAAATCCGCATCGAAGATGAAATACTTCCCTCCATGACCGAGATCAAAATTTAGGATTGTGGTTTGATCCAGAACTTCGGTTCACTAAAAATGTCAGCTATTTAAATCAAACTTCTTATAATCTTCTCAGGCAGCTGTTTCCAATGCTCAACACAAACTTGAAATTTAGACTATGCAAGTCACTGATCATGTCAAAAAGTTCGTATTGCGACAGTATTTGTGGATCTGCTTTAAGACAATCGAATGTTATTAGACTACAGCGTATTCAGCGTTTGGTATTCGGAAATATGACCATATTCCTCAGCCATGCAAGAATCAGGATGGTTAGAAGTTGAGAAATTTGGAATACTGCATCTACTTACCAACACACATGAAGTTATGGCATCTCATCAGCCGGATCACTTATTGAAGAAGCTTAGAACATTATCCACAATTGATAGTTGCACCACACGGAACAGTTCAGTTTTACTCATCTTCCAATGCAAGTCTTATATCTTCACCCGCAGCTTCTCGTAAAATGCACCCAAACATTATTATAAACTATCCTGTGAGTTTCCTTTCGACAATTGTTTGTCATGGCTAAGATGTGACAAATTACTTTTAGAAGATCTTTCAGAACATTAACAGACATATCACCTCAGCCTGTTGTTTTTATTGTTAATGTCTTTCAAAGAATCAATAACTTCCTCTATATCACTCTAGTTTGCGCAGATCCTTCATCGGATTTTTGTCAAATTTTTCTGGACACACTTTTGATTGTCAATGAATTGCTTGCCTCCTGTAATCCAGTGTCTCACATGACTGTTGCCCCTTTGTTGCATTGTATTCGGTCAAGATCTCCATTGTTCAGGTTTCTTCTAAATTGGACAGTCCTGTAACCATTCCGGGTCTGATCCCCACTGTGTGGAAGCCGTTCTGTTGTCCAACTGATAATAACTACTTCTACTTCATTAGGTTTTGGAGGCGACTTTTGTGAAGCAAAAATCGAAAGCTGCAGTGAAAACTTATGCGAAAACAACGGCACCTGTATAGAAGAACATGGTTCCTTCAGATGTAAATGTATTGGTGGATTTATCGGGAAAAGATGCAACTTGCTGCCGTGTGATTACCGACCGTGCGGATTGAATAGTATCTGTGTTAATAAGAATGAAGGGAACGTCACCAAAGCAAGTTACAGGCAAGTAAATATGCCATACAAGCAAGAAATATTGTGAAATGACAAGTTTATTTTCAGTTGCGTGTGTCCTGAAGGATTCACTGGAGACACATGCGCTGAACAAATCAATCATTGCGCAGGTTCTCCTTGTATAAACGGGGGCACATGTGTCAGCCATACCGCCAATTATTCCTGCAGCTGTACCAGTTTATACCACGGCACTCATTGCGAGATTAAACGAAACACCAAGTATCTGTTGAAGTTCGACAAGTACGACACGAACGATTACATAAAACTGGGTGGATTTCGTAAGAATGTCACAGAGGTTTGAAGCGCAATTTACCGGGCATCCAAACAGTGCCTACTTTATATATCGATCATGTTGAGATAGAGGAAAAAACTTTTAACGGCCAAGTTGCCAAAATCGTTCCGATGCAAAGTGTTTTGTCAGTCAAAATAATCAGGGAGCACGTTCCTTTTATGAAATCTAACATACTTCACCAGAATCACTCAGTTACAGTCTTTTCTTCCAGAGCCTACATCACTTTTTATTCCACTTCCTAGACCAAATTTTTGGTGTCATGAAAAAATGCAACACCCCGTGCATCTGAATTCATTTTCAATACGTGGTTCTTTTTTAACATATATCAGTATTATCGATATATCAAGAAAACGCGTACTGTTGGGACACCCTGTATATGATAAACGGAATGGCCATCATTTTCCTTTCAGATAAGTGCCTGCTTGTGGATGAAAACTACGGACAATTTCAACTACGGGTCGCTGATATCTTATGCCACGAGAGTTACAGACAATGCCTTCACGATAACAGATTATACAGGGTAATGAATTACTTTATCAAAACTTTATTTAAAAATTTGGTCCTTCGAGCCGGATAACTGTATGTGAACTTGTTCCCTTCGAAAATGATTAATCATTGCATAATTTTCAAGACTGGTTTTATACGTTAACAACAACTACGTCGTCACTGACGTGTACCTAAACGATGGACATTGGCACCATGTTTGTGCGAATTGGAGAAGTGTGGACGGCTCATATGAAGTTTTCGTTGACGGCGTACTGACGAAGAATGGTTCGGGCTTGTCTACAGGGATACATATTCAAGGTATCCAAGTTGCAAAATATGTTCAATACTTTCTTTGAAGTTTATCGAATTATCCATAAAATGGATCTGACTTTTGTATTATTACAGGTTATGGAAATATGATTATAGGCCAGGAGCAGGACATATTCGGCGGAAGGTTCAGTCAAAGTGAGTCTTTCGTCGGAAAAATGGCATACATTGATGTTTGGTCGAAAGCTTTAACATACCAAGAGGTCCTGACCCACAACAGCGACTGTAACGAATCATTTTTCGGTGACTTGTACGCCTGGCCTGAAATGCAGGATTATATTCAGGGAGGAGTTGAGGTAACAAATAAAAAAAATATTGCAAAAATCACAAACTTTGTCTTTCAGATAACAGAATCGTCTTTTTGTAATTCTTGCTCGGTGCCGAAAACTCTATACAACGGTTTCATCGACGTTGTCGAAAACACAGCGTTCTATTCCTGTTATACTGGGTATTCGTTAAACGATAACAAGTTCATAAAAGGTAGGAAATGTTCCAAAGCTTCTAAATGGGAAGGAAAATACGAACCATACTGCAAAAGTAAGCTCTGCATATAAAAACACCTGCATTTGTTAACAAAAGCATTTTAGAAGTGTACTGTGGCTACCCTGGTTCTATTAGAAACGGGTTCCCGATAGGAAGGAACTACTACTACAACGACACAATTTCTTATGATTGTTTAGAAGGTTACAACCTTACAGGAAATAGCACCATTCTATGCAAGGAAAACGGACGGTGGTATCCAGAAAAACCACGATGCATCGGTGAGTATCCTAAATAAATGGATTCGCGCTTAGGGCGAATAGTTCGAGGCCAGATATGGAACCTTGTGGAACCCAATTTCTCTAACAGTTTGCATCTGCTCAGGTATCCAGTGCACAGCTTTCAAACAACCCGACAACAGCGACATCATCATAATGTCGGAACAAAGCTACGAAACATTCTCAGATCAAGCGAAGTTTGACATCGGAACCCAAATCGAAGTAGTCTGTGATGTCGAAGCGGAACTTGTTGGGGAGTCTGTGATCAATTGCTTAGAAAATGGTAAGCGACTGTTTCTCTTACAGCCTGACCCTTTACATATGTTTATGGTTTTATACAGGAACTTGGGACTTTGAACCTCCGAAATGTAATTTGAAGGAGCCCGCAAAGGCTCCGAAGCTGGACTGTCCCATCGATCAAGTACCGAAAGCTCCGATTAACGGTTACATAGACTTGGATTCTTTGTATGCCGCGGGGAACGTTACTACCAACTTCGTGGAGTATAAGTGCAAGTTCGGTTACAAGTTGAAAGGAGAAAATACAACCACTTGCATCATTGACGGATACTGGACGGAACCAAATATTTCTTGTGATCGTAAGTAACTTCTGTGCCTGTTATTTGCATTTTGTACACACATTTCAGCAACAAATAGGTATAGTGATTGAATATCTTTGCACTTCTGGTATATTCTTGAAACCTTTGGGAAAATACGTTCTGATTTTCCACTTGAAGCTCTTGCTTCAAGTGTAAGACTCATTTCACTGATTTGCTGTCTACTTCAATTTATTATCGGTTCCCATATCCTTTCCAATCTGTGACTGAATTATCATATCTAGGTTTGGTTAAGTTGTTAGTTTTATATGGAGACACTGAGAAAAAAATTGCAGGAACTTTTTTTCATTTACCTCAAGAACGTCATCGATGCTCTAATACCAAACTATACTTTTCTCTTTATTCTCCTTTAGCGTTAGCATTTTTTACCTTTTTCGGTTTCTTTCATTGCACTGTTCTATTGATAGTATTCAAACTACACCTGTTGCTCTTTCACTTCGCTCTTGAACTTT
Source organism: Leptinotarsa rubiginosa (assembly GCA_015342145.1). Lineage (NCBI taxonomy): Eukaryota > Metazoa > Arthropoda > Insecta > Coleoptera > Chrysomelidae > Leptinotarsa > Leptinotarsa rubiginosa. Next base: position 342 of record WOGL01001712.1, on the reverse strand, counting down.
TTTCAGTTACTAAGGAAGAACCATTATTCGCTTCTTATTTCATAAAGTGAATAAAGTTTACAATAATTTCCCTTATTTGTTCTGATAAAACTTTTCGTTTCATTTTAGAGGTAAACTCCATTTTCACAACATAGATTTTTATCGGGCATTGTACTGCCGATGTATATACAGTACCTTCATTTCAAAACTTCCCACCCCTAGTACTTCGTTTAGCAGGGAGAATTTGCCGTAGGCAAAAAACATGTCACTTTAGATATCGAGGGGGAAGTTTAAAACCAGTGCCAGTGGTATTTTAAGTTTAACCCCCTTACCCCTAGCTACCCCCACTTAATAATTTTAAAT
>WOGL01001711.1:0-10893 GCA_015342145.1 Leptinotarsa rubiginosa | reverse complement strand
AAACGTACGACGTCAACACTTTCGACAGTTTTATTTCCACGACAAGCGATATCAACGATCTCAGCTCTTTGTCGGAGGCAGAGAAGTGCTCCTACGGAAATTTCAACTTTTTCAAGCTGAAGAGGGGCCATTTCAACAGCGACGGGGGCGGAAAAAACACTGTGATCCTCAATCAAGACAGGAAGAGCTCGAGGGGTATGTAAAATCTTGTAGTTTATATTTTAAGTAAGCGTAGAAGGCTTTTTCATTAGTATTTTTCGGTATGTCGTAAGCTATACTCTGCTTTCTAATAGTAAAAAGTAATAAATGCTACAATTTCGTGATTTTGTTATGATTTGTCACAGCTGGAATAGGCGGGTTTATAATACTTTACCAGAACCCACCCTATTTTTGTATCGCGTTCGTGAAATTGGCATTTTGTATTTACTTACATTTTAGATGTAAGTTGATGTGACTATTTTGTACATGGTTATTGTTTCCAGGTCGTCGGAAAACGGTGGTGCGAGACCGACCGACGTCGCCGAGCGTGATGAAGAAGCGCCGTCTAGCGGCGAACGCCAGAGAGAGGAGGAGGATGAACGGCCTCAACGAGGCGTTCGACAGACTTCGAGAGGTGATTCCCAGCTTGGACGCGGATCAGAAGCTGAGCAAGTTCGAGACTCTGCAGATGGCGCAGACGTACATCTCTGCGCTCAGGGAGTTGCTCGAGAGGGGCGACGCAGATGCGCCGGACAGATAGTACACGGCGTCGGGAGTGTCGGGACGATGGTTCCGAGCGCTTTCCAGACTCTTCGAGGTGTTCCGTGACTGCGGATGAGATGTTTGATTTAACGGCTCGCGTAGTTTTGAAAAAAAATAGGGACATGTGTATTTTTGTTCGCGAATCTGATATCGAAACGTGAAACTCTCGGAAATGAAAACTGTGAAATATAATTCGTATGATCTCAACAGAACACTAAAAATCAATTAACAGAAATATATTTGGCTGTACCATGCCTAATTTTGACTGTATCAGTGTGTTGATGTCATTTGATTTGTCATCAACATAAACAGCAAGATATTCTTCATTCACTTGTCACTTTCATATTTATTATTATTTTTTTCCAAACGATACGTTCAACTTCCTCAAAATGATATCTTTTCCAGTAAACTGAATCATTAAAACTAAATGAAACTGTTACAAGGGACTTTTTCGTGGGTTCTGTCGGCAGTGTTGCAAAATTGAAATAAAAATTAATGCGCCGTGGTTAAACTTATGATTCATTCAAATAGAGTCTAAATCGACAGTTTGTATTTATTTTTTTGTAATTTTGTAATTCGTATGCATACAATTGAGGAAATTTAGCAACATCATTCACATTTCTTTATTTTGCCTTTTCATGATATTGCCACAGAACGTTCAATTTTCTGAGAGTTGTATCATTTCCACCAAACTGCAAAAAAAACAATTGTTTATGAAACTAAATGACGTTTGTATAAGGGATGTTTATCGGTACTGTTGGCAGTTTAATAAAATTACACTAAAAATGAATCCGATGTCAAATTTATGAGGTTATCGAAAAGATAAGCAAGTTTTTGCCAAGTTGACTTCAGATTCGTGGTCACTGAACAAAAATACGTAGGAAAACTTTTGTTAAAACAAGTGTGAGCCGTTAATACGATTAATCACCGTGTATGAGTCCAAGGAACGTATTTTTTTTTGTAAATTTCGCCGTTCTGTATTATTCTAGTCCAATTCCAAATATTTATATCAATTCACTTTTTGTACATTCTTGTTGAAAAGACACGATAGGTTAAACACCATATTTGTAGAAAATTCTGTAGTTTTAGGAAAGAATGGATTATTTATAGCTAAACATTTTTTATTGGAAAATAAACTTGAACATGTACATTTGTACATACTACGCAATTATCAATTTTTTTATACATAAATATATATTTTTTGTACTATTTTCAGCCTTTCCTTTCAAAATATATTGTTTTTGAAGATTTTTCGTGGGTGAAAAATTTCCTGGCATTTGTTTGTTTCTTACACACTGCTAATTTGCTTATCATTCTGTGGTTAATATGCTCAAGTCAGGTGTTTGTCGCTAGACACAGCATACGTCTTGATCCTATTTGAAATACCTCTTTGTGGCTGCTAACATGACTTCAAAAGTTGGCCGTTACTTACAAGAAAAAATCTTGTATTTTGTTCCCTCTTTTTATTAAGTCCCATTATCTCGTAAATAGTAGCCGAAATACTGTCTTTACTCCTCATGTTTACATGCTGCTCTATCTTCCTGACAGTAGCCGAAACAAGCAGTCGTGTTTTGTAAACACACAGTTGCGTAGAAACCTTGGTAAGCAGAAAATTGATCTAACTTTGTACATAAGGTAATAGATGGAACTGTAATCGTTTTTGTGTGCTCAGCGCCTCTGTGAATGAAATGCCGAAGTAGATTGGATCCATGGAAGTAGAAACTAAAGGAATACGCACTCAAATAACCGAGTGACGACTGAAGTGTGGTAAACACTTTTCATGAAGACATTTATTTTAACGTTCAGTTTTCGAGATCAAAATGGTTCAGTGCTCTGTTTTGGTGTGCTTCAATAATAGTGCAAACAAAAATAAAGCTTTATCTGGTGTGACATTTCACAGGTAACTTAATAAAATATTCGTATGTTTACGTCGTAGGCTATGAAAAGTTACTGAATTGTATGGGCCGTACTCGCTCGAAGTTATTATTTTTATGCAATTAATTTTGGAATTTTGCTAAATAATAATAACAAATTATTCTCTGGTAGACTATTATTTTCCCAAAAATGAATTCCACATGAAAGTAGAATTTCAACGATATTTCATGTTTTTTCGCAATAGGTTTATGTATTTGATATCTGTTTCCAATATTTAAGTTACAACAACAAAGAACTCGAGCTTTAAATTTTTGCTTTTTTTAAGGTTTCCAAAAAAAATTAAGTTAAGGAATATGTGGGTTGAAGCTACAAGAAGAGTTGATTGGGCTCCTCCTAAAGATGCTGTCATTTGTTCTGTTCATTTTGAAGAGTCATGTCTATATACTACTCCAAAAGGTCAGCATAAAGTGATTGAAGGCTCGATACCAACCAAATTACTTCTTAAAGTTGAGGTATGATTAATTTTTCGTATACGGCCGAATTATTTAAAATAAAAAAGGTTTGAGTGAATATTTTCAATTATAGAGTGCTCCTTCAACTTTGGCATTAACACAAGATGAGTCAATAGATGTGCCGCATATAAAGGAAGAGCCAGAAGACAAACCACAATGCAGCCAATCCAATGGTTCAGCTAATAGTGCCCAGTCGTTCATATCCACTTCAAATGAGGCAAGCTCAACAATAGTAACGACTCATGATGATATGAGAAGATTGTCTGATAGTGATTCGCCAGAAACGAAAAAATTGAAATTAGAAATTTTAAGACTCGATAGTGTTTTGGACAGACAGCGAAGAAATCTTAAACGGCTTTGGCAAAACAATCGCAGGCAGAGCAAAAAAATGAGTTCTCTTAAAGGAATGTTTTTAGCTATTGAAAAATAGAACGTTTTGGATGAGGCAGAGTATTTTACTCTAGATGAAATATCTTGAAACATGACAGTTCATGATCGAATGAGGAGATACATTCGTAAGGCCAAAAAATGACAAATCAAAAACAATAGTTGCCACTTTTATGTACTTTTGCTCATACACTACATTTTTATTCCACACCCCCAAACTCTCCAGAAATTGTACCAAAACTACAATTCTGAACCAGAGTTTACGTTTAAGGCACTAGTTACATTAAATAAGTAAGTGAAAAACAAGACACAAGCTGTTAGTTAGTCTCATTCTGGATGAGACGTTTCTACGAGAACACATAGACTGGGACGGAAAGAAATTTGTTAGACATGTCAACATGGGGACAGATACAGATGCTACTAAAACTGCGAAAAACTTCCTTTTGTTTGGAAGTTGCCAATTGCTTATTTTTATGTGGAATCTGTATTTGGGTTACTAACACAGTGGTTATAAAATTTGGATTGTGTTAACTAGATATGAAACGCTAGCAGTTTAGCCGGATAACGGATATTCTGCCAACCTTGCAGACGGACATTCACATGGATTTAGTACTAGTAGCGCCATCTCTGTGTTATCCTACGAACTTTCCAGTCCATCTAATAAAGGCGTTATTGTCTTGATTTGAGTACGGATCTGTCTTCCATAGCTCACTATGCACATTCACTTGGTTTCAAATTCCATGGTTGCATCTCTTGAAATCAAGAAGAATCGAGAGTGCCGTAGTTCGATTCAAGTGATTAATTACACCATGAAATTTCTATCCATCTTTGTCCATAATTTTCAATAACATGCCTCATCATCAGTTGGGTAATATTGATAAATAGAATTTGAAACATCCGGCGTAAAATGTATCTACCGAAAACCTTTTTCCACGCCAGTACAAAAATAATGTCTTTTGACCGCGTTTCTTAGTCACCTCCTGATGTTGCCGACTTATTTAGCAAAACACGTGTCGAGAAACATTATTTTTGTTCTGGCATGTTAAAGTGAATTTCAGTTGGCTACTTACTATTTTTCAAAACAGAATTCATATTCGACTTCAAACAACTTGTTAGGTAGAAAAAAACATAAATAATTCTTATAGCTTTATTTATCGGAATGAGCAAGAGAATACATGTTATAAAACTACCATTTCTCAAGAATCAATTTCCCATAAGTGGAGACAGAGTTATCTCTTCAACTTTCCAATAGATAAAAGTACTTCTGAGTACTTGCTGTTTAATAAAATGTCTCACAATTACAATACCAAGAAGTTTTCATGATGACGTCATGCTTTGCAACGCCCCAAGGAACTGAAAATGTTCAATATCTTAATATTTTTTTGGGAAAGAAGGGTTTTGGCTTTGTACTTCTAAATCTTCATACAAAAAAAGGCAATAAGACAAGTGTTTTATTCCGAAACATCGATGTCCGCCATTGAGGATGACAAGTTTTCCAAGTATATTGTGTAGCAATCCTGTGAATGATATCTGATTCAATTCCATAACGAATGTTTGGAATATAAACTGAATACAGAGACGTGGTTTTTTAAAATTCAATGTTCATTTAAAAGCAGCTGTTTGGAGAAGGCTTTTTCTTCCAGTTTGTGCCTGAAAGATATTTATTTCTTTGCATAATCTATGCATCTCTGTTAGGACTTTATCCCTTTCAACCTATCATTGGAAAGTTGAATTTTACTTAAATTAAAATAATATCCTATAACCTGGTGTTTAAACGACGAAGGGACATTTCCTTAATTCAAAAGTTGGGCAGAGATGTCTCATCGATTTATGACAAACTGGTCATTCTCTTCCTCGTCCCAAAGGCCACATGATATATTCCATAAAGAGTAAAATTTATTAATCACAAAAATAAATCCTCGCTCTCCACAAAACAAACATTACTCAAGATCCTGAGGATAACCAATTCATATTAAGAATCTGGGAAGTACCTACTTCTGAAAAATATAACTGAACCATTTTCAGTTTAACCAGTTTTATCTGAAACTAAACAGTTTTTCAAAAACGTAACACGTGTTTCGCTATATAATAGATTCTTCAGGCGTGTCTACTAACTAAAATCTACATATTGAATACTTCCAGCAGAAATACTCATGTCCTTCTGCTGAAAGATGGTTCGCAAATTGTGGAATTCGTCTTTCCATTAAAAAAAAACTACTTCTATGCTTTTTAATTCTTTGGGAAAAGTTCTCCCTGTTTGGCTAGTATAAAATTTTGGACAAGGACCACAAGCAAACTTGTATACTCCTGATCTATCCGACACAGAAGTTTTGTCCCTCATTGTTTTCAATGAATTTGCTTAAACTATTATTTACTGTAAGCCACGTCCAAGCATTCCTCTTTTAAAAAACGAGCGATTCACCAAGATATGACAATGTCCTATAGCGACATATAGCGACATATTCTCAGGGTCAAAATTTAATATTCGACTGCCTGCCAAAATAAAAAGATTGACTCTCTAGAGGTGAGAGTGTCAGAAAAATTGGCTTAACAACTTTCTCGGAAGTAGGATTTATCGAACGCCTCAGAATCTCGGAAAAACACAAAAGTATTAGAATCACAATTGGAGCCTTAAGATCCATTAGTTAACAAACTCTAATAACTTTCCGATTATTTTGTAACAGATTCCGTAACAATCTGGCAAATTTTAATTAGGAGGCTCCAAAGAGAAAATACTGAATGTAATTTTACGAAAAATCAACACAAAATTGGACATTAAATGCCGATACAAGAAAACTTGTTTTAAATAAAATTAGTAAATTCATCTAGAATGAAAATGATAACAATAATGATGAAGAACTGCACTATACTTTAAACAATCCCAAATTGAGTAAATAAATAATTTAAATTTGTAAATAATTCAGATCAAGAGTATATAAAATATAAGTCAAGACAAGTTTTATTTTCAAACATTTCAACACAACATTGAAAAAAATAAATGACTTTTTGTATATAGTAGATTGAAATATTGTAACAATACAATATTTTTCAAAAATACATCCACATTGAAATATTGTTGGGTGCAAAACCAATTTGAAACAATCAACAAAACTTCGATACCCATCAGTAAAGCAAACAATGAAGAGATTATAAAAATCCTCCATTTGTCAAACACCGTAAATATTTCAATATACTCTGGATCGAACAGCAGTTCACACATTTCGGATTCTTGTCGATTAACAATGTCTACCACCTTCAGCGAGAATATTTCGCTGTTCATTTCTAAAGTTCATTTCTAAACTCAAAATGGCTTTCAAAAGCTCTAAACTCTCTCAATGGTTGTATAAACTTCATTTCGGCCACAGCAAGCCATGAAAGATACAAAAGGCCAATAATAGATATCCGTGTTATACTGAATCATTTTTCTTCATAATTTTTGCCACTGGTCCCCTTTTGGTGCATTTTGCCCATAAAAATCGCACACAAACTACTAGACTAGATGCTCTTGGATGAGAATGTTTGGAGCACATGTAGTTTTACAAAGTTGGTAACTCTGTTTGTCATTAGTATCAGTTGTCATATCAGTTGACGTCTGTATTGTCTATTTTCGAGTTTCATTTTCTGTCTGACAGTTGTTTATATTGTAATCATACTTTTAGTCTTTATAATATTCAGTTGAAGTTGGACAATTAACATGACAAATGACAATAATGATGAATGACAGGGTAGCCAACTCATAAAAATACACGTGCTTCCTTATCCCAAATGGTCCGTCCGGTGTTGTCTTCGAAACTGCTATCTTTTCATTCAACTGTTTTTTGAACATACAATGTCATGGAGCATTCCTGAATAGAAATTCACAACTAGGATTTTGAAAAATCAGATAATAAGAAATCGGCAGGTTTTGATAACATAAGCGTAAATGGTAAAAATAGAACTATCACCTCTGACAACTGATCTCATAAATATATCATTTGATACAGGTGTTGATACCATCAAAATGTTTTCAATAATCAAAAATTGTTTACATTCGTTTCATTCAACAAATTATTTGCAGAGTTCCATAAGTTCCTGTGTCGACCATTAAATAGGAAAAATTGCACTCAAAGGAAGCAAAGACAAAAAGTATGAAGAAAAAAAAAGTTCTTTGCAGCAGAAAGTTGGAGCGACATCAGTTTGATGTCGCTCCAACCTACATTGTGTCAGGTCAACACAAACTGAGAAGATGAAATTATAAAATGCCCTCCATCATCGCAGAATGCGATATTTCAGCAATTTCAACTGCTTTCCAAAGCTGATGGTCATAAAATGAAAAGTTTTCCGAATATCGCCTTGAAAGTTTTCCGCGTTGCTCATTCTCGCAGCGCCATCTGCCCGCAGCATTTTGCAACAAACAGGGAACCCTTTCAGCCTACTGACATCTAGTACTTCATTGGATAACGACAACAAAATAATATCACAATATCGGAAATAAGAACCCAAAACGCGTGAAATCTGCAAAAGAAAAACATTAACCTTCCTCTTCTTCTCTTCTGCGAACCGGTCTGGTTCGTGCCCCTCTCCTGATCTGGTTGAGGCTCGCGAGCATTCTGATCATGAAGGCAGCGGGAACAGTAATCGTATCTTTGGTTTCTTCCAGCATTATTGCATTGCGATTAATTAACTGAAAAAAAAGAGACATTCTGAATCTTGCGAATAAATTCCATTTTAGCCACAGTTACAGAAATGTTACGAAAAGAAATTAGTCTGATGACTGTATGAGATCATATGTACAGAAAAAATATTTGAAACATTCACCTTTTCCTACACAGGATCTAGCAAACGCCTGTCGAATGTAATTCAATGCTCGTCATGGTACTAGCTCGGAAAGTAGTTAGTTTTCGCAGGCATCTCCCAGATCCTGTCAGAGCATTGGAAGAGGCGAGTGATTCGAATTTTTATTTGAAATATGTATCTTGTTACAAAAACTTATTAATGAGACAATTACCACGGCACAGACAATGTGCATGCGTATAACTTACTCACCAGATCTGTACGGTCTGAGTAACTTTTTTTTTCTGCAAGAATTCGTGGTTTTCAGAACTAATTTTATGAGAAATTCGAATAGAATTAAGAAAATCTCTTTTGTTAGTTAAATATAAATCACGGGTAAGTGTTGCTAACAGTTTCTAGATGGTGTCGGGTTCTAGGTGCTTTACCGAATTGAAAAAAAAATAAATAAAAAAAAGGTTTCATATTTTTGCTGTGCTTATCGCTTTGTACTGCGTGTTTGTGCTTATCGCTTTGTACTGCGTGTTTGTTACTATTGTGTAATTATTACATGATGTCAGAAAAGTCATATACGTAAAGAATTCAAAAAATTATCTGATTAAGAAATGTACGAGATTTCATACGATTCACAACACAAATATTGTGACATTAAAGATATCAATTTATATTATTATACCTTTAGATCGACTGGACGATTAATTTGAGAGTGACAATTCTCGAAGCGGGCGGCATTTTATCAAGGTATTGTTGTAAATCATGCCCTAAAGAAAATAACGCCGCCCGCCACTGGTGGCCATAAACCAATTGTGACGTGGCCAAGAGCGCGAGAGTCCGGCCGACGTTTCGCGGTTGTTCGATGTTTGCGGCCGTTCTAGACGTGGCGAGAATAATTCTACCGGCTGCAAAGGATTTCTGAGGAATTCTCCACCGGTTTCGGGATAGTTCGTTTGCCGCATATAAACGCTACCTACGAGCATATCGACAAGTTTAAGTGACAGTGCTGTGCAGAGTGATCTAATAAGGTGATAAAAATTTAATAATAGTTGAAGTTTTAGTTAAAGTGTTCGGTTGTAATAATAGTGAAATAAAGTTGAGTTTGATTATTGTATGACGGTCAATTATTGTCAAACTCATGAGGAAAAACGTAACAATATGGATCAAGTGGGTGTTGATGAGAATGAGGTAGTTTCGGGTGGAACTGCAGGGCAAACATCGCGGCAAGAAAAAATTATGACAAAAATTCCTTTCCTGAAAACAAATCAATTACTGGTCGAGTCATCCGGGCGACCATCCATAAATTGGTTTAGAATATTGATTGAAGGCCAATTTTTTTGGGCTTGGCTGATATCATTTTAAATGTACTTGGTACTTTTGTTTGTAATTTTGTATTTCATGAACTTCAATTCGTACCCTGATATGAGTCCCTCTTAAAGACAAATCACTTACGTCGGCAGACATCTGCTCGTCAAAGGACGGCTCTTCCAGGATGGGGGCCCACACCTTGACGTCGTGGTCGATCCCGCTGGTGGCGAGTAAGGGAAGCGTCGGGTGCGGCTGGAGGCAGTTCACGACGTGCTTATCGGCCTGAAGCAGCATCTTCACGGCGGCCGTTTCACGATTCCAGATGAAGACGTGGCCGCAGTCCGAGCCGGACATGACGTAGTCGTCGCCCCAGAAGGCCGCCTCCTTGATCATCGTCCTAAGAAAACAATAACAATTATTATTTAATGTAATAATAATACTTCATTCAAATAAACAACCTAATATACAAACGTAGACTGATGTAAACATGATAGACAGATATTCAGATACTTATTTGTACTTGTACGGTAGCAGATAACATCTCATAAACATTATACATACATAAAATTGAAATAGTTACCTTATGTATATACATACATACACATGACATGCCCAGGTTCAGGTGAAAAACACCTCACTCCTTGCCTCTCATGTGAACCTACAACTTTGTAGGTACGTGTGGCAGATATTCGACGGGAAAACAACAACTAACCCAGCTAATGCCACGCAGAAAGCTGAAGTGTAAAAGTGAAACCATCAAGCACCTGTGCAACGTCTTCCATTCGGAAAATTCGTCGCAAGTAACTTCCTATATATGAAAAGCAGAAATTATTTTCATTGTTTCCGAATCCTTGCTCCTCGTCAGTACCGGGCAGATCATTTCAGACGGAGTGAACCGCCTGAGTATCCCGAACAAACAAAATTGATTCCAACTAGTCATAAACTCTATTTGCAGTTGATTCAGCAGTATATCCACTGCACCAGACAATGTCCGGAAACAACTCCACAAACACATACAGATACACTAGTCTTCCTCAAAGTGGGCGATAACGCCCCCTTGCGGGCGCTGGAGGCCTATAGGGGGGGCAGTAAAGGGCACAGAGAAGATTGGGGGGCGTTGGAGCGGTTTAGGGGGGCGATGGCTAATTTAAAAATGTTTTTTTGCTTTTACCACAAACTTTACCGCTTCTTTACGCTTAACGCGCGTTTCTTCGTGTAACGCCATCTAGGGGACTAGACAGTAACTATTTCCTGTCCGATAGTTGTCAAACTGTACAATAGATGGCGGTAAGCTTCAATGCGAAGC
>WOGL01001710.1:0-10901 GCA_015342145.1 Leptinotarsa rubiginosa | reverse complement strand
CAGAATTTTTCAGGATTTGCCCACTCCAAGGCGTTTATCCACCCTTCGAAGCTTGATACCAAACAGTTGTTGGATTACAGAATGGATGAACTACGATGCTCCACAGGTCTTCTTATAGATCACTGTCATTTGAATCATCATATGCAGAGACTTGCACTGTCGGAAGCCATTAATAGTTATTGATGGAAAACTATATTTTTTTTATGAGACAACCTGTATATTGCTACATATTAAAAATAAAGCTCAAAATTTATTTTCTAAGAATGTAGCACACTCGATGTTTTGCTAGAGTCATCTTTGAAATGCAGAGCTTCTAGGTTTTTTCATATAGACTTTGAAACGCACACTGGTAGCTGCCAAATTTGAATTTAAGCAGTAAAGACGCTCTTCAATTAGTGGTTTTTGTTCAATTTTCAAACACATTCGCAATAATGTATAAGAATTATGAAAAATGGGATATGATAGTCTGTTTGATACAAAACGGGGGAACTGCAGAAGCCGCAAGCAATTTGTATCACGAGAGGTATCCAGAGAGAAGACAACGTTTTAGAGACACTTGCGCAAGATTGCGACACAACCTAATTGATGGTGGTCAATTTGAATAGAAAAGGCCAAGATTATATCAATCAAATAGGGATAAGGAGTTGGAAAAAATAGTCGTTTTAAGAGATGTTAAAAATATTCCCAAAACGACAAGGCGAAATTTGAAAATATCAACAGGCCTACCAAGAACTAACGTTAGGTTCCAGGAACCATACAGTGGTTCCTGGAAAGTTGTAACCAAGTGCGTGATTTTTCGTTAAATTGTATTTGGACAGACGAAGCTTATGTGAGCAGTACCGACATTTTCAACTGCTACAATTATCATACTTTGGTACAACAAAATCCTCATTTTATTGTGGAGAAGAGAAGCCAAGGCAAATTTAGATTTAGGGCGTTGGCAGGTGTTTTCAGGGGTAGAATTATCGGCCCGTTCATTTATAATGGTATTCTTTCATATCAGAGCTATTTAGAAATTTAATGACAAAATATTGAACTCTTTGTTAATGAATTGCCACTAATGGAGCTGGGTAAAATATAGTTTCAAGAAGACGGGGCTCCGTCTCACAACACTGCAATAGTCACCAATTTTTTGGCTGCAAATTTCGGTAATAAATGGATAGTTAACTAAGGAACCAACCGTTGACCGGCCAGAATACCGGATCTAACGCCTTTGGACTTTTACCTCTGAGGAAAAGTTGAAAAATCTCGTTTTTGAAATTTCGGCTAATTCTAGATGTGAATTGGAAGCGGGAGTGATGCAAAATGTTGCTTCTCTCACTCCTATTTTACTGAATAATGCGGCAAAAAACGTTCAGAAAAGGTGTCGCCTGTATGTAGGAGAAGCTGGTATACATTTCGAACACCTTCTCTGAAAAAATATATTTCATTGTTTGTTCTTTATCATTATTATTATTGTTGAAGTTTAATTTATTAGTAGTGAATACTTATAGTATAAATTGTTATCAGTTTTATTGAAACTATGCGTTTTAATTACTGCTTTCTCAACATTTGATAGCTACTACTGAACAACTACTTTCTATTTTATCGCCGTGTCGTCCAAAGCCTGCTTGATCAAAGTGTGCGTTTCGAAGTCTAAACGAAAAAACCTATTTCAAAGATGACCTTGGCAAAACATTAAGTGCATATTTCTGGAAGGATACTTTTAAGCTCTGTTGAAATTTGCAGGAATATACAGGGTGTCTCAATGAAAAAATAGCATTCCATTAATAACTATTGATGTTTCATTTGAAAAAATAAATTTTTTTACACCATTGGATTCTACGTAAAAATGGGCTTTGAAAATGTTTTCATAGAAACATGAAATTTTTGACTAGAAAGAAGTTAATTTTTTTCGAAAATGCACATTTTTGACGTTTTAGCTATTTTCCGATAGTTCCCAAAGAAATTGACTATTCAATATGTAGAGACAATGTAATTAAATGAATTTGTCATCGAACAATTACCAAAGTTGTCTCTACGTACAGGTTTCAAGAAATGAGAAGAGAAAATTAAAAAATTGCAAGGAAATAAATCAATGAATGAAAAACCAAATTATTTTCAAATAAACAAACGCTTCGGTTGCAGATTGAATCAATAAACGGCAATACATTTGCGTTATGCATCATGCTAGAAGTGAAAAATGTATAAAATGCCAGTTATTTTTACAAAAAAATGCAAATAACAATTGAATAATAATAGCTGAATAAAGGAAAAACAGATTTCAAACAGTTTTTTTAAACAGTTATAAATATGTTAAAAAGCCCATCATTTGAAAGATCTATCAGTTCTCCGAGAGTTCAAAATGTGTGATTGCTCTTGTAATTTTCAGCAGTTTAAGAAAAAAAATATATATGGTGGTTGGGAATTTGTTTATAACAAATTGTTATGTCCCTCTAAAAATGTCCAATTTGGCCCATTCTGTACATTGTTTACCGGGTAGGAGAAACAAGCTCATTTCTGCTAACTACCACAATGATGGGGTTTCGAATATAATTCACAAATATGTCGAATGATATCAGATGGTTGATACTGCGAAAGAAAATTTAAATAAAAGGTTATAAATTTGATTATAAGGTTAGGTGTGTTAGGAAAGAATTTGAGAAATTATCATTCTGAATTACTGATGAACTTACAAGTATACCTACTTGCTCAAAGTACTTGAAATAATCCATGATTAAATTGAGAGCTCCTTTTCTATGAAGACTTTGGCTTAACAAGACACCATTACATAATTTAATGGCCCATTCATATCCAGTATTTTCAGGTAGTTACATCGAGAATAGACTAGACTGATTATCTGATTGTTTCTAGAGTATGAATTGGTTTTATAGTATTAGTAATTCATCTTTCCTGCAAGATAAACTTATTGTATAGCAAAATCCGTGTCGCGGTTTTGTAAATCTTCATTTGAGTTGACCTTTTCAAGGGATATCACGTTTATAGTCTTGTTAACAAGTTGAAAATAGTTGAAAATGGTGAAAAATAGATATAATGGTCGCAAAATACGTGCAATAGCTCATTCGATTGTAGAATAATATGCCAGAACCGTTTTAGCACTAAAAAAATTGCAAAAAATATAAACAAATTAAGATCTAAAAAAAGATATTTAAGTTTTTGCAAATACTCCAAAAACTATAAAAAATTGAGAAATTTAAAAAGAAAGTCATTGAATAGAAAGAACTTTACAATAAAAAATCGCACCTCACGAAACTCTATCCATATTTTTTCTAATTATTTATAAATAGGCCGCCGCGGATGAATTTGGGGATGCGAACGCGGCATCTGAAGCGAGTACGTCACAAAAAAATGGTTTTTTCAACTATTGAATATTAATTTGAAAATGTGTAAAAATTATTGTGTATTGTAAATATTTTGAAAAATTGATCCTCGTTGAAGAAAACTCTTTAAGTGAATCATTAGGAAAGCTAGATATTTATTAATTAACGAATTTCTACTTGACTTGCGTCTTCATTGAAGACCACAAAAAATATTTGAATAATTTCCAAAATAATGTTTCGCTTCGTGGAGCTCTTCTCATCAGTATACTTAATAAGATCACGTTATGAAAGTTTGAAAAATTATTTTTTGTTTATTATAATATTTTACACTAACAAAAAATTAATAAACGACATATTGTTATAATTTTTTTAAATAAATTATAATATTATCGTTTCTGTAATCCATAAACACATTCGGTATGTTGAAAAACAATTTTTAGTTCCATTTGTTTATAAAATTTTTATAAACGGATAGACTATGTGAGTATTCAAAACAAATTTTATAATTTTGTTGTCTTCATGATATGAAGATTTTTAGAAAAAAATTTTTCGTCAACAACAATTTTTAATTGTTTATTATTGTTTTTTTTATATTTCAAATGTTTAACTTTCGAAGAGTTTTTTTATTTGTGAACTGAAATATCAATATAAATTTGAAACTATTAGCGATATGAAAATAAAGTTCAAATACAGTTTCATAGAAAATTAATAGACTTTTCAAATGAGCGTTTCAACAAATTTGAAACTATAATCAATCAATTGTAATTTGAATTTGTTTATGAAAATAACAGGCATTTTTGACGTTTTCGCTATTTTCCGATGATTTCCAAAGAAAATGACTATTTAATATGTAGAGACAATGTAATTGAATGAATTCGTTATCGAACAGTTAGCAAAGTTGTCCCTACCTACAAGTTTCAAGCATAGATGAGAGAAAATTTGAAAAAAATTGCAAAAAAATAAATCAATGAATGAAAAACCGAATTATTTCAGAATAAACAATCGTTCGGTTGCAGATTGAATCAATTAACAGCATTTTATATGATGGAATCGGCCGATACTTGATGAAAATCCATAACTAACGTATTCTAAAACACTTTATTGTGAGATTTTCACTATATTGTTTTACAAAAACGCAACACGTGTTTCGCCATACAATGGCTTCTTCTGGCGTGTCTTTTAATTGATTTAATAGTGAAAATCTCACAATAAAGTGTTTTAGAATACGTTAACAGCATTTTATTTGTGTTATTCATCATACTAGAAGTTAAAAAATAGCAAAAAATGTAAAAAATGCCTATTATTTTTACAAAAAAATGCAAATAACAATTGATTGATATTAATTACAAATTTGTTAAAAAGCCTATCATTTGAAAGATCTATCAATTCTTTATAAACCTGTATTCAATGTTCATTTCCAGAGACATGGTTTCATAGTTATTTTTATTTTTTTAGTTTAAAAATCGAGTGGTTCATGCAACATTTGTAGCACATAATTTTCAAAAGTAGATAACATAAAAAACTAAACAAAATCTTGGAAAGTTCAAAATGTATAATTGTTCTTGTAATTTTCAGCAGTTTAAGAAAAAAAATATATATGGTGGTTGGAAATTTGTTTATAACAAATTGTTTAGTTAATAAACAATAAAATTATCAATAAATATTTTTTGTCAATTCGTAGATGAATGCCAATTATGATTTTCTGAATAGAAAATACTTCTTTACTGATTATTTAAATATTTTAAATATGAAAAATCGATTATAAACAATCAAAAATTATTTTTATTGTAGAAATTTCATTCAAAACATTTTTAATTCTCACATAGTCTTTTTGTTTATAAACAATTCATAAACAAATGGCGCGAACATTTCTTTTTCAACATCCCGAATGCTTTTATTTAATACAAAAACGGGAAAATGATAATGAATATCAAAAAAATTTGAAAATACGTCGATTAATAATCTTTTGTTACTGTAAAAAATTATAATAAACAAAATTTAGAATTTTTCAAACTTTCACAACGTGATACTAATAATTATACTGATATAAAGAGCTCTACGAAGCAAAAAATAGTTTGGAAGATCATTTAAACATTTTTTGTGGTTTTTAATGAAAACGCAAGTCAAGTAAAAATTTGTTAATTAATGATTTTTCAACATTTTTTATATTATTTTTTTTATTATTCAGACTAGACCCCGATTTTTATTAATTTTTAAATAAGTTTCTAATAATTCAATAAAATATATTTTGTGACGTACTCGCTTTAGATGCCGCGTCCGCATCCCCAAATTCACCCGCGGCGGACTATTTTTAAATAATTACAAATAATAGATATAGAGTTTCGACAGGTGGGACTTTTGTTCGTGAGTTTTCTCCTCGTTTTAGAATTTCTCAATTCTTTATAGTTTTTGATATACTTGCAAAATCTTGAATACCTTTCTTTACATTTTTATTTGTTTATAACTTTTTCAATTCATTTATGTGCTAAAAAAAATTCTGACAATTTTTTGAGACATCATTCCGGAACGAATAAGTTATCGCACGTATCCACCATTATCTCTATTTTCTCATTATCTCATTATCTCATTTTCAACTTGTGAACTAGTCATAACCACAAAGCGATTCGGATCGGATTCATTTTACATAAAATATACCAATTCTACTTTCGATAAAATGAATCCATATTTTTAATTCTGATGGAAAAGTTTTATAACATTCAGTACTTTCTTATGAAATATTCTGAGTTACATCAGTGAATGATCTTTCGGTATCTTTTTCTAGAAAACCAGGGGATTTTCGAATAGAAAAATTGATACTCTACTATCTAGTATTTCAAATATATAGTGATACAACACGGCTACCGTATCACCACTTTGAAACCGTAATTATAGAGATCAAAGTGTATAGAATCATTATGATTCAGTAGTCAGACCAAGATGAATTCTGTTTTGTTTAAAAAAAGATAATCTCTAGCCTCATAATGAGATAACAGGAATTAGTGGGATTATAAGACAACCGAAGGATAAAAAATAATTTTCATTGTTCAGCTGTAAATTATATTGATCAACTGTGATATTGATAGCAACGTTGATTTTGAGCTCCATATGTTTATCATACGTCTCAAATGCGGTTCACTTGGTTGATTTTGATGAACAATTTGATTGAAACAATGCTTCAGCAGACCTGTTTCTGTCGAATTAAAAGTTGTTGTTTGTGGATTAACGGGAGTTTACTTTTAAACATGCGATTTCTAGCACCTAACCCTCTCATTGTCAAGTTGAGAAGTATGTTGGGAGAAATTTTTTTCAATTACATCATTAGTTGAATAGTTTTGAAAAAATCTCCAATTTTAAAAACCTTTTGCTATTATTTAATTTTTTCTTTAATTATGTAAAAGCAATAATTACATGAAGCCGTCGAAAACAATAATTCATAATTCTTTATTGATTGAAAGAACTTCATTTCGTTGGAGATAATAACCAAGTTTTTACAAGTTTTTCTTTAACTGCAGTGTTTGTATACAGGGTGTAACATAAGTACTTTAAAATATTCAAGTGACGTATTCCTGAGGCAATTAAATAAAAAGTCTATAAAAACTTGTATTTGGGATGTACTGTTTGGAACCTTTGGTGTAGTAATGAATATCACTGGAGTTTTTTCCCAACACCAAACCGTTATTTCAACACTTCGACACGTGTTTCGACCACCAAGTGATCATCTTCAAGCGGAAAATATAAACTTGTGTCCGCAAATGCTTCGTTTCGGAGAATCAGGGTGTTGGAATTTAATTTTTTTGTTTGTTTTTTAAAAATAACTTTTGCTAAAAATAAGTTATTTGCACGAAATTTGGTACCTGGGTTTTTGTCAAGTGGAAAATCATAATTTGGTATTAATTTGGATGTTACATCCATTTCAAATTGCCCTAACTTTATTGACAGTGAACTTTTGATACTTTTTATGAGAAAACCTAATTCCCACACATTGTCCAAGTAAAAAAGGTACGCCCCTCAACAACACTGGAAGTGATCGTTTTCGAGATATTTACATTTTTCTATATCGATGCATATTACATTTGCAATTTTAGTTATTTGTATCTTGAAAACTAATGATTGTTTATTTTGACGAGATCCATCACATAGTTTTTGTAATGTTATCAGCAACTTCACTTAGCGCCCTAGAAGCTGAGTAGGTAATATGCATCGATATACGAAATTGTAAAGATCACCTCCAGCGTTGTTGAGGAAGTGTACCTCTTTACTTGGAAAAGGTTTCTCATGGAAAGTACCAAAAGTTCACATGAAGATTAATACGAAAGTATGATTTACCACTTAAAAAAAACCAGATACAAAAATTCGTGCAAATAACTCATTTTTGCAGAAGTTATTTTTGAAAAACGAACAAAAAACAAAAGAAGCATTTCCATACACAAGTTCATGAAGACTTTGTTTCTCAAAATTGTCTCAGTCAAATTTGGATGTCATCCTACATACAATATGGCGGATCGGCCAAAATGGCGGACTAGTTGTTGCATATAGATCACCGTGACATTAATATCAAATGAAAATATTTGCGAAAAAAATACCAAAAATAATATAACATCACTCTAAATTCATAATAATGGACCGCCCAAGATTGTAAATTAGTTTCTTCATACACCTCCGTGGTAAAGGTATCAAATAAAAGGTTTTGCTGACAAAAAACCGAAACATTACATGAAATCAGTCTGTCTAAAATTTGTTTTTCCGTTAACCAGCTGTCGCACCCCTACGAACGACAACCCTCAAAAGTCTAAACTTGTGCGAGCTAAGGATTAACGAGGTCTTACCTTTTAACGTTTGATTCCCAACACGGGTTGGACGATAGCAAGTGAAAATCGATCGTTCAGACTGGGGCTTAAACCACCGACCAACACGGCAGTCAATTCGAGTGAGTGAACAAAGCACCTGCGTCGAACCGCCTGGCTACCGTCTAAATCGAAATATTATGGACAACCCAAGATGGCGGACTTATTATTTTTCATGCAATCCCATGATATGCGTTTTAATTGAAGGTATTTGCCAGAATGATTACGAATAATGAAATGACTTCAGTATAGTTCAAAATGGTGGAATTTCAAAGATGTGGAATATATTTTTTCATGCACCTCCATAATATGGATATCGAATGAAAAGGTTCAAGAGTACGAAAAATTGAAATGACGAAAAAAATATGGCTGCCATACCAATTTCCAAAAGCTATGACTCGACAAAAGTTAGGGTTAGTTTGATGATGCAGTGTATTCCCAAAAAAAATATAGAAACATGCACTAACGCAATTAAGACAAAAAAAATATAAAAGAATTGAAACCTGTAAGTGTTCTACCCACGCTCTCTAAAGGGCCCATTACACGTTCAGTAATAGGTAATGTCATTCTAGCAAATCATTACAGAAACATCATTACTGAAATTTGTCCCGTCGTTCCATATCATTATTTTCCGCACCTTACTTGTTCATTATTACTGATATTATTTTTTCATCATTATTATGTTTTGAGTGGTGTAGAAATCGCATAGAATGTACTTTTATCGAGTATGGATTTGAAGATAAAAGCATGTCTAGCTATAATTATTATTGCATTAAGTATGAACCATTCTGTTAAACGTCGTTACTGGATGGAGAAATGGTTAGAAAAACGCGAAAACCATTCACATTTAGTGTTACTGAAGGAATTAAGTGATAGGTACAAAGGAACTGAGTAATTATAAAAATTAATTTCGTATAGACGAAG
Source organism: Leptinotarsa rubiginosa (assembly GCA_015342145.1). Classification (NCBI taxonomy): domain Eukaryota; kingdom Metazoa; phylum Arthropoda; class Insecta; order Coleoptera; family Chrysomelidae; genus Leptinotarsa; species Leptinotarsa rubiginosa. Next base: position 1,813 of record WOGL01001710.1, on the reverse strand, counting down.
ACACTTTCAATAAAGTATTGCGCATGGTACAACCAATTCTAATACGAAAAAATACGGTTATGCGGAACAGTTTACCAGTTGATGAAAGATTGGCTTCAACTCTGTGATACCTAGCCACGGAAAGAAGCTTTAAGGACTTGAAGTTTTCAGTTGCAGTGTCACTGGCTTCAATATGTACAGCTGTTCTTGAAATCTTGAACTGAGTAATGGCGAAATAATGCTGTTCTCACTTTACACAATAATTATTACTGACAGTATCACCCCTCCTGCTAAGAATGATGCTCGAAAATAAAAAGTTCATTATTTTCAGGTGACATTATTACTGAACGTGTAATAGGCCACGCAGTCGCAAGATTACGGGTATGTTGTCAGTTCGGTGTAATTCCTGCAGTATAGTCTATATTTAGAAAACATTTCAGCTGTGAAACCACTATATTAACTATCACAGATGGTACTTTGAGAAGAATTGATAAAAAGCAGGTTATAGTTTTAGTTTTGCTGGAATATTCAAGAGCATTCGATACCTTGAAACATGAATTGCTACTAGCAAAACCGAAATATTTAGGGTTATCTATAGAAGCCATTTTATTTTACAGGAATTATCCATTCATGTGTACAAATCTAAGAAGGAATCAATCTCCGCTACAGTTATCTACAGACGTACCGCAGGGTTCTATACTGGGTCCATTAATATTCGCACTTCATACTTTCGATTTCGAAAATGCAGTCGAACATTGCAACGTAACCCTTCACGCCTACTATCCGCAATTACACCAATCATTCTTTCCAGGAAATATCGGTAATGTACTTGAGAAAATAAACCAAGATATATCTAACTCAATTACTAAGATCTAGAAGTCACTGTTTAAAGATAAAAGCAGATAAACGGTATCAGTTTTTGGTAGTGAATATCACAGAAAGAAAATAGAAAATATGCGTCGGAAATCAAAATATCTCACAGGTTAGATGCTTTCGCAATTTGAGGTTATTGATGGATGATAGTCGCCAAATATAATTTATGAACCTGAAGAAAATATATGCCAAAGGGCAATTCCTAAAACAGAAAATGAAATGAATTTTTTGCGATTCATTGGTGCTAGCTCATGTCAATTAGTGTGACTCTGTATGTGGTCCATATTTAGATGCCGAAGATATCCCTCGTATACAAGTATTGTAAAATTCCTGTTTGTGACTCATATATGGAATAAGAAGGTGACAAAATATATCTCACAAAATGAATGAGTATAAATGGATGAATATGGCAAGGAAAAGATTATTGTATTCGTCTTGTCTGTTTCACAATATCAGCGCTCAAAAACGTCACCTTACCTCTCGAACAAAATTTTATTCATTTTAAAGAAACTATTACACCTCCAGTTCATAGAAAAACCACATACGAAAGAGATCTTACTTATCTAGTGTCGAAGGTTCATAATGCAATTTCTCAAAATTTGAATTAACTTAATTGATATTTTTAATAAATTTGTAGTTCAACAAAAACCTCATTAAATATTCCATTTAAGCCAAAGTTTCACAATTACTGCTTCACCCTNAATTACAAATATAAATTAGATTGTTTTCGAAAAATTGTATGTGTGTTTGTGTTTGTAGGAAGATGTAAGTAGATATACAGTGTGTCCATTTTAAAACTTACAATATCTCACGAACGAAAGCTGATATCGAAAAATACTTGAGACAGTTTCTAGGATAGTAAGGGGGAACTGAAGTGGCATGAAACAGAATTCACCCCCATCAACCTCCTAGGCCCTACCCACCAAAACTCAAAAAGTTTAAATTGCAAACCCCTACTTGT